>JANPWX010000054.1:6006676-6019701 GCA_024734555.1 Trochalopteron elliotii
GCCAACACCGCCACCAACACCGCCAACATCGCTACCAACACCACCACCAACACCGCCAACATCGCTACCAACACCGCCACCAACACCACGAGCACCGCCAACACCGCCACCAAGACAGCCGCCACCAGCCCGCCCTGCGCGGCTCACCGAGGGGTCCGGGGCTGGGGGCCAGGCTGGCGGAGGGGAGGCTGGCGGGGACCATGCTGGCGGGGGGCAGACTAGCGAGCTCCATGCGGCCCGAGGTCTGCGGACAGTGGCACGGCACTGGCAGCTCCGTGCCTTAAGAGCCCTCCACCCCGGCCCTTAGCGACCCCCACCCACCCGGCCCGGCCCCGCCGGGGCTCCGAGGGTGACTCAGAGCTGTCTTCCACACCTCCATTGTCATCCCATCACCAAAATACACATAATGAGGGCTCGCCCCATCCAAGGAGCCAAAGTGTCTCCCAGCGAAGTCCCCGCTGCTGCCACCAACCCATCCACCTTTCTTTAATCCAAATGGAGAAAGAATGATTTAATGAAGAAATCTTCCACCTTTGGTTCAGCCCCCTAAGGGAGCTCCCCTTCCCTCTGCACTGCCTGGAGTTCTGCTGGAAACCCGGTGGTCCCCCAATGCGAGGCCTCCTTACCACCCTCTCCTAAAGGCAAACCATCCCAGATCTTACTGCACCCAGGTGACAAGTCCTTGTTTTCCCCATGTGGTTACCCTGCCCTTATTCCCATCCATGGGGCATTTCTCATCAGCTTTACTGCAGGAAACAAAATGCTGGTGGCTTTACTAGACATTGCATCAACACCAATGTTCACAGTAAAGGACAAAGCCTCCCCCAGCACACTCCGAAGTCACCCAGGTCAGACGGAGCAGTCTCCCTCCGGACTGCATGCTGAATAGCTCAGCAAAAAGTCTTCCTTTCCTGGGGCAGCTTTTTTTTCCCTCCAGACAGCTCTCCTCATCCAAGTCAGGTACAGAACAAGCAAGGTCTGTGCTATCAGCCCAAGGTGAAATCATGAACAACATATTAATTCAAAAGAGTGGCCAGAAATATCATTCAAGAGAGCCAAGAGTGACATAAGGGATTTACAGGGAGCAACAGTTGCAACACTGAATAGAATTAGATGTTAGAAGAGAAGCAAATCAATTAGTCAGTGTAAAAATTTATTAAATGAGGCCATTAATGGCTATCACTGAAGGTGTTCAAGAACAGCAGCATCATTACATCATGTGTTTATCATCTCAACATGTTCCCATTCATTTTTCAAATCTGGGACCTACTCCAGCTTGCTGTGAAGCTGAAGGGTACAGGGACAAAGTGTGTGTGAGCTGGTACACAGTTTGCATTCCGTAGGGACCAGTGCACCCATCATCCATGCTGCCACTTCTGGGTTGAGCTGCACAAGTGTTTTAACATGACACCATCACAGTGCTTCACAACAAAAAAAGTTAGTGTCCTTCCACACAGGACTGGACAGTTAACTCCTGTGAGTTTGGTACTCTGGAGACTGGATTCCTTTAGCAGCTCGGTCCATAAGGCAAGGTAAATGCCCTCAGAAACCACTACACCTAAATAATACTTTCAAGCAGAAATGCATAGAAGGCATTGAGAATTTCAGAGGGATGACAGCAGCAAGTAGTTCAAAACATCTGGAAACAACAGCTTGAAGCAATTTCTCAGTACTTCTCCCCTTTCTTCTACCTTCACATAAGCCTGAACTGTCATAGCACAAAACCATCCCACATGATTTCTTTTCCTCCTCTTCAGCTCCAGGATACTTTGGAGTTTTTCCTCTCCATATAAATAGTAAAATGTGTATTTAAGCAAGAATTGTCATATGGGAGAAAGGAAAAAATATGTCAGGTGGAAAATGGTTCAGCGGTTCTAGGCAGAGTCAAGAGGTGTTTCTAATCCTTCAGGTCTAACTTCTGTTATTCAGATACATATGAAGGTGGGGGTGGATGAAGGTTCAGTTACAATAAGCAGACTTATAAAGCTTGGGGGAATAGTTTTATTTACTGTGTTCACTACAGCAAATTCACCTTCAGCTATTGATTCTTGTTCTAAGCATGCAGTGTTCAACACTAGCTGTCTTGATAACCCCACAGAGCTTTGTACACAGTCTTGCACAGGCCATCTCTAGTGCACTCTTGGCTAGCAAAGCTCATGCAGCTGCTCCTTCAAAAAAAGCTGATTTTTTTTCCCAGTTTAGTTTTTGACAAGCTTTATTCAAGCTTCAGCATGGGATAGGGATGCACAGGGGCAAAGAGAAAGAGAGAATCAGAGAGCCTCAATTTGAACAGGCACAATAAAATATGAAATTGCATATGACCTTTCCATCTCTGGAATTCCAATTCAGCTGTCCATGGGGTACATGCTACACTGGATCAAGGACGCCAAGGATGTTGCAGGGTACAAAGAGAGATTACTCATTCAGTCTGGAGAGAGGGAATGCGAGAAAAAAAGCTTAAATTTTTCTTTTTGGATTTCCAGTTTTCATCAGTTTTCTTTCCAGAAAAGATCATCTCGTGGGACTAATTTGTGTAATTACAAAGGTGCCCCTATAGGCAGCCTGCAATACTGAGCTCAAATGAAGAGGGAAACCACCTCCTCCAACATATACACACCTCATAGACACAGCCGGTGCAGAAGAGATAAGAAGGAGCCAGCAGAGGCTTGCACAGACTTGCACTACTTGCTAACATTGACCGTCCATCACTACTAGCTCGGCTCAAACAGAACACGCTTTTGTTAACATCCCCTAGCTATAGAGAGAGCAGTTCACACTTCCCGGAGTTATTGTTTGAGGCATTCTGCCAGGCAGCCTCTTTACACCCTTCATTTTCAGAGATTTTCTTTGCAATGCTAATTGATAGAGATTGCGAGTTTTGTTTTAAAATCAGATTCCAGGAAGGAAGATGACAATCGTTGCCTCCCCCTCCTCTTCCTCATTTTCTGCTGAGGTATATGGACTTGGCCTAACATAAGAGCTAATTTCTGCCACAGCTGGAGTTTGACCATACACAAATCCATAAAGAACACTGACCAGCTCTTGCTGCCCATGTTCCATTGGCATCCTCATGCTGTTGCATGCTAGTGATAATCAAAACAACTGCTTGTGAGCTCCTGCATCTCCTCTCTGAATTCTATCAGGAAAATGGTATTCTGACTCCTACTTTTGATCCATTTCACAAATAGAGAAATGGGAAGAGTGCGGGAAAAGAAGCAGGAATACCCAAAGCAGCATGCTTAACAAAACCAGCATCTCTTTGGTTCATATATTGTCTTCCGACTTCCACAGAAATCCACGGAATTTTGTTGTAGATTTAAGTAGAGTCCAAATGTGGAAACCCGCTCTGCCAAGGTTCATTTATGCCAGTTGTGATACAAGTGTCTCTACAGAAGAATCCAAATCACAGGTGGGATATGCTGAGAATAGAACAGAAATGAAGTATATGTACATAAAGTGCATTTAGGAGCAACAACACAATTATTAGACAAGGACTAGCCACAGTGCTCTTTAAAATGGCTCTCAAAAAAAGGTTTGCACCTATCCTATGCAGGGCACTGGAAGCTGCTCTGTTCTCTCCCTCCGGAGCTGCCCTCACGTCTGGAGTTGCAAAGGTGGCACCAAAGTCGTGCTAGCATGAATGGTATGCTGAATCACCCAGTGCAGCAGGGCTCTGTCACCAGGCGCCTGCCTGGGGAGTCTTAGCACAAACACCCTTCAGAAATCCCTACATCAAACATCTTCTAGGGCAGGACAATGTTATTGATGTTTTAGCAGAACTTTCATCCTGAAGAAGGCAAGATCAATTTCACTAGTTGGTCTTCAGACATTAACACCTCATAAAAAGGATGCTCATGCCCCGCTTATCTGGAATGCGTTGTTAATTATCTTCTGGTACACCTTTTGCAGCCCATTACTTACCAGTCAACACTGCTTTAATTATGGGCTTGACAGTAACAGGCAGCTCTTACATCATTGAAATAAAAATGCCAGAAAGCAACCCTGGAGAATTGCAAAGAAGAGTTCATGTTCAAATGGAAAATGGTGGAATTCAGCAAAGCGCCATTGATTCTCATTCACAAAGATTTCATACCATGAGCAGTAGTCTCATGGCTAGGGGCACCCAGGAACCCTCAAGAGAACATGAGCAAACAAGTTGGTTGTGCTCTCACCTGTTCCTCAGGGAAAGGAGCCCTTCCAGGAGCTCCACTTGCTTTGAAAAGCAAGTTCAGTGTCCAGACATGTCCAGCTCCATGGTGCAGGACAAGCAGGAAGGAGGCATATTTTGCACCTCGAGCAAAAAGAAGGCAAAATTTATGACAATCCTTGCTTTTCAAGAGCATTCATTCCCCAGGCCAGAACTGACTCTTGAGAGAGATGTCACTTGCACTGAACTGTCCCTTACAGTAAACACCTTTGTTATACCAAAGCATTGCTCTTGCCTTTTCTCCTACCAGAAATAAATGTTGCTTCTAATGCTTGAACATGGAGGCAAAAAATATTGCTGAAAACACCATGCACTTTTGGGACGTAACAATCTTGCTCTTAGATCACACTAAAATCTACAGATTTCAAGGTGAAAAAGGCATTAGGCCAGTTTGAGATAAATTGGAATAATCTCACACTTCAGTATTTCTTATATTTAAGTCTTTAAATAATCTATGGAACTGATTGTAATGCTCTGAAATCCAGGGTAATGATAAAAAAGATCCCACCTACAAAATCAAATGTCTGTCTCACCTGATATTTAACTCTTCACCAATGACAAAAACTGGATACCTGCCATGGGAAGGTAGGAATTTTTAACCAGCTCAGTAAATTACATACTTGTACTTTAACTTGGACATTATGATGAAGACCTCGGTCATTTTCAGCCCAGAGTTTCTATTTAGTGAATTTATTCAGTTTTTCTCTGAATTTATGTAGAATTTTAGCTTCCAGAGGATCCTCTCACTAGGACTTTTTACATGAAACAACACTTGGTTTTCTGTGTTGTGAACATGTAACCGTCTAAAATCATTTGGTGCTCGCTGCTGCACATGCAAGAATGTGGAGTGACCTTCAGTGATTCCAGCAGTTCACACTGATCATTTTTTCCATCAAACCCCTTCACTCTACCCTCAGCCACCTAATTTCCAGACTGAAGAATCCCATCTTATTCATGCTAGCTGCTCCATGATTATGTGTGCTATGGTAACTGCTCCATGCATTCATCGTTCACATTGTCTTTTCCAGAGCTTTTCCTGGTTATGCTGTATCCTTTGTGAAAAAAGATGATAGAGTGAATCTCAGAATTTAAGATGTAGAGGAATCATGGTGTTTTAACTATTATGAAGGTAATGTGCAGAGTTTTTTCCACTGCTTTCCTAACAGCCAACATTTGCTTTGTCTTTTTGACCCTCACTGAGCTTGCATTCTCATAAAATTATCTATCAAACTCCAAGATCTCATTTCTGTGTTGTAATGGTAATCTGCTGTGAAACCTGAAAACGGTTCCTTACTTGTACTGTTACTATGCTGTCTACTGGTGAATTTTGAAATCCTGTGGCAATCTTGAAAGAAACTGTCATCCCTGTCAAAGAAAAGGCTGCCTTAAATTTTAAAGGAAGTAAGATCCCAGATAAAACTGAAGCCAAAGTATTTGTAAAAATTGTGTATTTTATGAAGTGGTAGCCCAGCAGTACCCAACACTGTTCGTTTTTTTTCTGGGCAGTAGAAAAAAAGTCTTAGAAGATGGATGTAGGATAGCTGGGAAAGTGGTGATTAGTGCCCCCAGTCCTGTGCAATACAATGTCTCCTGCTCTGGTGGAGGAAAACCTGTGTTCTCTGGGACAGACCTGCCTCCCACAGCCACACAGAACACTGATCTGCAGTTTGAACAGGCTGAGCCTGAGCCTCTGAAGGGTTAGGATGACCACAGAGAAGGAAAAGTCAGCCAAGCAGAGTCTGCACCAGTGCGGGAATGGGGTAGAGTAGGATTTCCCTGTTCAGTAAGTCTAATGAACAGATTATCAGTATTCTTGACCCCTTTGAACACACAGTAGAAAACCCACACAGCCATGCAGTAGCAAACCTGTGGTCGCTAAAATCCTGCCTCAGGAAACATAAAAAAGTTGTGGATAAAATATCCTCCAGAAATCTAGCCTGGGCCTCCAGAGGGTTACTGAGCCCAGGTCAATCTGGTGAGCCCTCACTTGCTGCAGCACCACTGAGATAAATATGATTTCCTTTAAATGTAGTGGTATTCCATGCTCACTACAGTCAGGCTTACAGGCTACATTACTTTCTGGAAATCCTTTTCCCTGTACTCTGTGCCATCTCCTTCCCTGTCTCCTTTCCTTTGTGAGAAAGCGTCTGTCATTGTCCTCCCCACGCTGTTTGTGTAACTGCAGATATATCCTGTGACTGATCAGCTCCAGAAGCACTACTGGATTCCTGGCACCTGAGAGGTTCAGACCCCTGAACTGCAGATGTTTTAGGAAAAGGACTATCTTCTTCTTGTGCTGACAGAATTAAGCACACTCACGTGACACTATAGAAATACAACAAATCTCAACATCATAGTCTGCTGGACTTGATTATGATAACTAGTCACCTAAAGACGAGTGAATTTGGCCTTAAGGCTAGTCTGCTGGGACTGGAGACAAGTTGTCTGGAGTCTTCTCCTCCCTGTTTAAAGAACTATTGCTCTACCCTCCCTTGTCAATCCTATTCCTCCTCATCTCCCAAATAGCATCCCCACCCATGTGGCTGTAGTGAAACATGCTTCCCATCTATCTCACCCATCTCTGCTAGTGAGTGACCCCATTTCTTTGCTAGATCTGTGCTGGCTTTTTTCTACTGCACTCAGTTTTTTTCTATCACAATATTCCTGTTCCAGACACATAGGAAAAAATACTCAGGACCAGAAAACTGTATCAATTGTAACATGACTTGTTCATTAACTGAGAAGCACAAAGATCCATTAGTTGGTCCCAATGGATCCTCAAGAACAGTAAACTAAATGGAAGCTTTTCCTTTTTCTCAACACTGCACTCCGTGTTTACTGCCATACCACTTGGCAACACAAGGCAGTGTTTTTCCAAACAGAAGGCAGTAATAAAGCCTTAGGAATTCCTTCAGAGAGAAAGAAGAAATAATGTCAAGTACCAAACACCATGTATTAAAATACACATGCACTGTCATGAAGTGGTTAAAGGACAGAACAAGGGATCAAAATGCTGAGGGTTTGCTAGAGATTACTCCTTCATCTTTTTATAACCACTGTATGTGCTGCAGGATGCTGGTGTGCAGAATCACAGCCCTGGATCTCTATGAAATACACTTTTGAATAGTCTAAGCTACTCGGGTTTTTCCAATATGACCAATGTGAATAAGGCTGTCTAGTCTTTATTTATTTTATCTTTGCAATTTATCCTTGCAAAGTACATTCAGTTTTATTAAATACCCTCCCCAAATGACATAAAACCTTTTTTTGCTCCCATACCTTCAAAAAAATCTTCTCGAATATTTGTAGTTCATATCCAACATTTATAATTCCACCAAATCCATGTACCATAAATCCAACATTTATAAACTGAGATTTCAAACGGATGTTACTTGTTAATATTTCATTTTTTAAAGCTACCTCACACAATAAAAAAATACATCAGAGATGTCCACAAAATATTTTTAGTAGGACTCAAGTTACTGACTTCCAGCAGATATGGGTAAAAACAAGTAGAGAACTGTAAACTGCACAACTGTGGTCAAAACTGAAGCCCTCTGTGCAACATGGACTTCAAACTGCTGAGCCTAGGCTGTCTCTTTACAAAGGCTTATTAAGGCAGTGTTGGTTGAAGCACATTGTGATAAAGGAGGCTGTTTCACCTCCCTTTTCCTTTTAAATAAGAGAAAAATCCCCACAGTGGTATTGTTAGGATAAGCATATGAAACTCTGGCATAAATTCACCTCTGAAGTGCACAAACTGCATTTGTAGTAAAATAATGAGAATTCAAAATGTTTATAACTGAAAGGTGTTACCTAGTTCTTAATCTTTAAAAAGAAGGAAGTATTTGGCTGGGACCATTATAGCTGACCATCTCCAAGACTTGAATTATGCTCATAATTGTGTTTAAAATGTGATAGAAGAGAAGCAGTTTTATCAAACACCCAAGGAAACCAATGACAAATGAGAAGGATACAAGAGATACATGCAAAGATTTACTCACTTCAAGTTGCAAAGACTATTCACTGTAGTAACAAACAGAATTACTATAGCACGTTGTTACTTCTTATGCATATCTCATTACACTCAACATTTCATGTAAGTATGGGAATCTGCTGAAAATCTTGTCCATTAACCTCAAAAATGTAATGCTTGTCAAACTGCAATACAAAGTATTTTAATAGACCATACTTTTCCTTAGCTTCTCTAGTCTTAGAACTAAAAGATTAAGGTGATAAAATTCTGAATCCCCATTAAAAATTAAAAGTGGCAGGGGAATAGTTAGATTAACTAGCTACATTAGGAACCAGACATTGCTTGCAGTGGTTTCATTACAGCATTTTGCCATTTAGCTCTGATTAAAAAAAAAGTCCTGTTGATAATTCTTTTTCCTTAGGTAACTTTCCCAAAATGCATCCCATCTCTTTTACACCAGTTTCAAATCCACTTGAAAATTTGCTCCAGTTTATTTCCAAGTAACTTCCTAAGAAAAGCCCAATCCCTAAATCCTTACTTGTACAGAAAGTTGCTGTTTAAACAAGTCACATCACTGACTCTAGCATGATGACTCATGCCATAAAATTTGTTCTGAATTCGACTAATCCTCCCTCCCCGTCCTCCTTTTTTTTTTTTTTTTAAGGAATTTTAAACGACAGAGAAGAGCTAACGTGTCTCTATCTATTCTCTGGCATCCACCTAGAACACCAAACAAAAGAGGCCGACTACCTGGCAAATACCCTTTGTACTTCCCGATGGAAGTGAGATAGCCAATATCTCTAAGTTAGAGATAGCAAATGTCTCTAAACTGAAGAGGGAACATTTTTCTCCACTAGTAGGTGCAACAGGAACTTTAGTATTTGAAAACTGAAGAGAGTGATCTATTGATGCAACAGCATGTGAAATAAGCCAGCTCTGTCTCAAGGATTAAGCAGAAAATGCACAGGTCCATCTGGTTGTTTCAGTAGAATTAACCCATCTCAGTGTACACAACCAGTCACTGTGGAGACTTTGGGAGCCCCTGGACACAGCTTCAGTGAAAAAACCCCAAAAATTAAAAATTAATGCAGCTGTCTTTGAAACCCCAATGTGCCATCCTCATGGTACTATGTGGTTACTTTAACCTGTTGATTTCATCAAGAACATCTCTTTCAGTTTTAGATTCTTAATAAGTACCCGAGTGTTTAATACAAACCTAATTTGAAATCTAAACTAAGTAATACAAATGCAAGAAAAACGTTTGTGTGCAATTATGATGGAATATGCTTTTTTTAATGCTTTTTTTTCCTTTCCAACTTTTTTTTTTTTTTAAGATTATACTTTTCCTCTTTTCTGTGGCCCCAAAACAGATTCAGTTAGCAATCTGTGCAGCCTGCAGCAGAGTGAAGCTGGGTTAGCTCATTTTCTCCAGGGCTTCCAGAGCCCTGCCATGGGGCTGGCAGTTTGCTGATTGCTCCCTCCCATTTATCTGCATGTTCTCCAGCACAGGAAAGGCCTGAGAAAGGACGGGGAGCTGTGGCAGTCCTGTCACAACTGACACGTGTGTTCCAATCTACAGCTCTAAATCTGGCTTTGGTAAGCATGGCCAGAGCTGTCTGCTGTCTGCACTCAGCCTTGGTGGTGTTCTGGGGTGTGGCGTGGTGCTGAGAGCTGCCAATTCATAACAGCACCACCATTCACTCACTTTTTTGGCACTGGTTAGGATAAAAGGAAAGGAAATCAAAGTAGAAATTTCAGAAGTTATGGTGAAATAGTTTTGTTTCCTGTAAACCTGGCAAAGTGAATTTGTTCTGCATTTTTTCAATAATTCACATAACAGTGTTTGGGATTTGTTGTTTCCAGTTTAGATTATACTTGTTAATAAATGCAATTCACCGACAAATAACATTTTCAATGCTGAAGCCACAAAGATAACTAATCTGTCAAAAATATGAGGGCAGAATTGCAAATCTTTGCAAAATATGATAGAGCAAGCTTTTCATCTACTCTGGGAAATGACTCCCCCAAAATTAGTCATCAGGTGTATCGAACAACACCTAAGAAGCACAAGAGAGATTAAGCACTGAAAGCTGTGGGCTTTCTGTTTTATGACACCTTCAAAGTAAGACAAAATGCCCCTTGAAAAGTATCCTGTAAGTAAGTGCAAGTCACTGACCTCTATTCAGAGAAACAAGATAATATTTAACGGCATGTGCTGGCCAAACTAGATGATGTTACAGGTCTTCTGGCTTTAAATTATTATTTATAATAATTTAAAAAAATTATTAAAACTGGAACTATATTCAGCTTCTTAAATACTCTAAAGACTCCTCTCTTTGTCAAGAGAAATAGCCTGTTTTAAAAAGTCAGGTCAAAGACGCTGTCCTGGATTAGATACGGAGTCTCTGAATGTTCAGCCCCAGAAAAGGTCTGAGCAGGGAGTTGTCTTCATGAATTATTTCACATTCAGGTCCAAGGTTGCTGAGATGCCCAGGGCTGGGTAGAGCTACCCATGACAGTCACCAGGGCTGGCAGCAAGTTTGGGCTGATGCCACACATGAAGCTGGAAGAATATCACTTAATAAAAACATAATCAATTATTTTTGGCAACAGAGAAAGAAAAGTAAGCCAGCTCCCTGCCCTCTGCCCACGATGTCACAGTGCGGGCGGTCCTGGCTGGAGTGTGGCAGTACGGGTGACACGACAGAGTCTCTGACTCCTCCTGGCCGCTCCTGGCCACCGAGGCCAGTCTGACACGGCAAATGCAGCAGAGCAGCGCCCGGCGCTGACAGCCCGTGCCTTCGCTGTGCATCCACTGCCCTCTGCAGTCACGGCCGAGCAGCAGCCCGTCCATCCCTTCAGCGCCGAGCTGCTTTTTTGCTGCATTCCCGCACACCTTGGCCATTGCTGTGACCTTCCGTGACGGTCCTGGTGCGGGGCAGTCTCAGGCTCTCCCACAGCAAAGCTCGGCCCAGCTCAGCACCACCTTTGGACACGGCATTACAGGCAGGCAGAAGCAATGGTGTAGAATGTTCTAAAGAGGAAGAAATTAACTAATGGGCTACAAAAAACCAAACCAAACCAACCCGAGGAAAAAACCGACAAAAGGTTTAATTTAAAAAATTTCTCCCAGATACTAAGACGTAAACGGGGCCACACACTCTTCTCTCCTGCATCAGCAAAGCAACACAGGAAAATTTTTAATCAGGTGTAATTGCACATAGCCAACCTCACTGCGTTTTGTAGATGGGATTTCCAGCAACAGTTTTATCACAGCAGAAATTTTTTACCAAACTCTCCTGTAATCTCAAAGAACATCCCGGGAAAATGAGGGGAAAAAAAGAAAAGGCGGACAGGGGGGGAAGAGCACAGGCACGTCATTAACACGTAATTAACAGAGCAGCGTGTTTAGCCTTCAGGCAATGAGAGAGAAAAGCACAGTCAATATTTTACAGTATGTCTACACCGGCAGTCATGCCAAGCAAACAGGTAACAAAGCTCAAAGGAAAGCATAAACCCGCCCAACCCACCCCCCAACATTTCTACCCCTGAGCAGCTGTCCCAAGGCCCCGGTGACTCATCACCGAGACCATATTCCCTAAAAGGCACAGAATAAGAAAATGCTGGACTTAATACGCTTAGAATCGCCAGTTTTCAAAAGGGAAGGTGCTCTGTACTGTTCTAGGTAACCACTGAAGGGCTCAGCGGTAGGAAGGTCAATAGCTGTTTATTTTACCCCAGCAGGGAGCGCCGCTGCAGTCTGCGATCACCGTGTGCTGCGGCAGGGACAGCGCGCGTGTCCAGGGACAGCCCCGCGCCCTCCGGAGGGCACCGGGACACCCCGGGAGCCGCCTCCGCCCCGCCGCGCCGCCCGGTGCCACGAGAGGGCGCTCCGGTTCCTGCGGCACGGAGCCGGGGCCGCCCTGGGGCCGGGGCTGCCCCTCAGGCCGCATCTGCTGTCCCTTGGCCCATTTCCTGCATTTCCTCCACGCCGAAGCAGAGCGCTGCAGTAAAGTAGCAAGGGGTCAAGTTGAAAAGCTCACTCCAAGTTCTGTGCTGTTCCACGCTGCGTTCGGTACGGAATCGCAGAATCAATTAGGTTGGAAAAGATCTCTGAGACCATCGAGTCTAATTTATGACCGAACACCACCTTGTCAACTAGACCATGGCACTGAGTGCCACATCCAGTCTTTTCTTAAACATCTCCAGAGACAGTGACACCACCACCTCCCCTGGGCAGCCCATTCTAATGTCTAATCACCCCAAACTTCCCTTCGTGTGCTTCTGGACTATGCCCTCTTGTCCTGCCACTGGCTGCCTGGGACAAGGGACCCATTCCCACCCGGCTACAGCTTCCTTTCAGGCAGTTGCACAGAGTGATAGGGTTTCCCCCGAGACTCCTTTTCCCCAGGCTAAACAACCCCAGCTCCCTCAGCTGCTCCTCATAGTGCTGGTGTTCTAGACCCTTCACCAGCCTTGCTGCCCTTCTCTGGACACATTTCAGCAGCTCAACGTCCTTCCTAAACTGAGGGGCCACGAACTGGACACAGCACTCGAGGTGTGGCCTCACCAGTGCCAAGCACAGGGGGATGATCCCTCGCCTGGTCCTGCTGGCCACACTATTATTGCTGATCCAGGCTAGGATGGCATTGGCCTTCCCGGCCAGGTGAGCACCCTGCTGGCTCATGTTCAGCCAGTGTCGACCAGCACTGCCGGTCTTTCTCGGCTGGGCCACTTCCCAGCCACTCTGTCCTCAGCCTGGGCTTGTTGAGGCCCAGCGCAGCAGTCGACGTTCGGTAACAGCAGGGCTCCCGGCAGCCCCGGGCGGGCGGTGCCGGGCCG
>JANPWX010000054.1:6020089-6107752 GCA_024734555.1 Trochalopteron elliotii
GCGGCCCGGGCTCACTGCGTGGCCCGGCGGGATGGCGGCGGAGCGCGGCCGCGATGGCAGCTCCCACTTCCAGCGCTCCCGGTTCATCTGGATGGTGGCCATCATCTTCGGCAATATCCTCCTCGGCGTAAGGAGCGGCGCGGCGGGGAGGGGAGGGGAGGAAGGGAGATCGTTCAGAAGCCGTGGGGTGCGTGAACCGTCCCCGTGTCCGCGGAAACACCGCTCCCTAAAATAAACGAGGACAAAAAGGAAACAAGAGGCGGCTGCCTTGGCCAGCCAGGGAGGAGGCTGGACAGAGCCGTGCAGGAAGGCAGCATGAGGAAAAGCTGCTTGGCCTGCGAAGGGAAGCGAGGCCGCGGCTGGAGGCGCGTCCCGGGCCCGGTCAGAGCATCCCGGTAGGGGCGCGGCGCCGAGCGAGGGTTTGCGGGGCAGGTGCCCTGGGAAAGGGGCTGCAGCATTCCCAGAACTGGGAGCTGAGGCACTGAGCATCAGCACAGCTCGCTCCGGGGCAGCTGTGGGGTATGTCAGTCCATAAGGTGCATTTACAGGCGAGGGCTTTAGGCACAAGGCTGTACCAGCTAGTGGTATTGGAAAACACAGTTCACCACGTTGTCTTAATTTCCAAAAACAGACTTCAGCTAAGTTAGGTTGGATTACTGGAGCAGGGATATTAATGGCCATTTTGTTGGTGTATGTAACGAGTTTATGAAAGTCATCCTTCAGCTTTCACATGTTGTGATTTTCGTTCTGTTTGCATAGATTTTCTAAACTTAAGAACCATCATTGTAAAAATGATGGTCAAGGAACGTCAAGCCACTCACAAAACAGTTTTTGGACTGTTTCAAGAAACAGAATGAGCTTTAAGCAGATCCCCTTTTTATATCCATCACCTCTCCACATCTTTGGCATAGCTAAATATGCACGTAGTGAGAAACTGCAGCGTTGATTCCAAAAGCAAGATAAGGCAGTGTGAACTTTGGCCTGGCCTAGTGCTCACCTTACGTCCCCAGTGTACTCTGAAGTGCACAGCTCATCACTCACTGCCTGCTCCTCCTCTGCAGCCTGTGACAATCAGGACACACAGTGGTAAACACTGTGGACAGCTCTGTGACAGGAAAGAAACCTGGGAAGAAATTCTGCATTTCTGGTCTTGGGATTTGTGCTCAGTTATCTTCTGTGCCCTGTTAAAAATAAACAAAAATCTGACGTATTCTTTTTTAGGAGGCAAAAGAAGAAAGACTGGTCCCCTAGTTTGACATAAATTGTTATTCCTCCTGAACAGTGTATTAATTGTTTGGCTTCTTCAGGTCACTTGCCTCAGATTAACTTCTTCAGGACAAAGATAATGTAGGTTTTGCAGCTTCCATGTCTAGTAGGTAATGAGCTTACAACTTAAATGCTACTTAACGTGCAGATGCACTCTTGGTACCCAGACAGCAACCTTAAACTTATCCCCTTGGCATCTGGTATGTCAAGGAATAGAAATTTCCTAGTTGGAGCCTTTCAAAGGGTATTGGAAGAATATGGTCCTTGGACAATAAGCAGGAATGGAATGAAAGAATTTAAGTACTTATGAATAAATGAGTCTTAAACTCATGGGGCTCAAAAATAAAGCTATTTTGAGTGTTAAATTGATAGTACTTCTACCTTGAAGTAAGATAACAATTTTTTTTTTCTTTTTAGTGGGTAGCACTTTTGCCTTCAACTATACCTTATAGTTACTTGGGATTATTTGGGACCTTCCTTAATTATTTAGTGGAACACCACCACAAATGGGTCTACTGCGGGTAAGTTATATTTGACTGTGTAATTATTTTGCCTCTCTCTGACTCTTGTACTTAGTCTGTGTCAACAAGCCTTCCTGTAACCCAGTTGTTAATTAGATTGAAAGAGCTCTCCTTTCAAGCTCATTACAATTAAGGGTGTGGGGTAATAAGTACATAGAGGGCTAGACAGGCTAAGAGCAGTTTGATAGTTTAAAAATTCAACTTTGAATTTGGCATCACTGATGGTTTAACAAGAAAGGGAAAAATGTTAAGATACTACTTTTGATGACAGTTATTATAATTATAACTATATAGTTATAAGTATACTATATAGTTATAAGTTGTACTATAGTTATACTTGAATCATCTACTGTAAGTCTTTTTTTTCTCTAGTTGTTACTTGAGCAGTCCAATTCTTTCTTTAAAATCTTTAAAGTCTTTTTTTATTCAGCTTCAGTTAAAGAACATTTTCTACCCTTGCACTTGCTTATCCTGATCTACATGAGAAATAACCTGCATAGTGCTAAGTTTTGCTGGGTTACAAACTTAGTTTTTGCTACTTTAATTAACAAAAGAGATTGTTAATTAAACAATATTTCCTTGAGCTCGCTGACTTGCTGGAAAGACAGAAATCAGTAGGGCTTTCTTGTTTGTTTTACCATGCATCATGTAGAACCTTCATCTTTTCTCAGAGCATCTTTTGCTTTAGCAAGGTATTGAATTGATCCCAACTGAATATCCTAACTTTTTTTTTTCTACAAAAGCTTCTGTATTAAAATTTGTCGCCAAGTGTGGCTTATCAAGTCACATTATATATTCTGAATCTACACACACAGTTGTTTTCATAGAACTAAATCTGTAAAAACTTAAGTAGCTGCTTAGGACCACTAAAAATACTTGTGTAAGTAAAAGGATAGATTTTGCATGCTTGACTAAGATTAACTTATACTGCTTTCACTAAGCATTTGGCTTTTTGGCTTAATCTAAGTGCTGAAAGTTTTGGAAGCCTAGTGGATGCTTCAAATAGCAGGTCAAGGCTTATTGCACAACTTACAGTTGCTCTGATTTTCTCAGTGGGTTTCAGTTTCTTTCAAGTGTACACTTGTGGGGTTTTTTCAAGATGAAAAACACACCTTCCTTTCTAGGTTAAAATAAGTTGTCACTTCAGTGCTTCCAGATGCATTTTCTCTGCATGATGCATCTTGGATCCAACAGTCTTCTCCCTAATTTTCATCAAAATAAACCATGTTTTCTTTCCACCAGGTTCTGGATATCCTGGTTGATTCACATAGTGGAAGCCCTCTGCTGTGTTAAGTTATGCCAGTAAGTTGTTCCCTCCTCTCACTCCATCAGAGGTTCTCTGCAAAGGAGTTCTGACTCAAGTAACATAAGCTGCAGGCTGTTTGTGCTGGCTCTCAGCAGCAGGGAATTCAGAGGATGCTGGTAGAATTCTTGCTGCAGGATAGTTTGCTGTCCTCCACAGTTGGTTGCTGCTAGTTCTCCCAGTGGTTCCTGTTATGCAGGGCAGCAAAACCAAGGGCTGGCACCTTGCAGAACTGGCAGCAGCAACGTTTGCCAGAGCTTGTCTGGTGTCTCTGAACTCCTGTTCACTGGTAACACTGCTGCTCAGGAGGCAGAGGGAGCAACAGATAGTGTAGAAATAGTCTGATAACTTCAGGTGTTACAGTTTTATCAGATCTTACCTCATCAGGATTTTGTGAGAGTGCTCATCACACACTTAAACAATTGCATTTGTATTGTGAGAATACAATTGGACACTTTCATTTGGGGACTCTTTCAGATCTATTTCCATCTGCAGGTCAGTGGGATAAAATACTTGAGCTAATGGGACTGTACAGGCACGGCCATCTAAATCTTATGTTAAAATAGCAATTTACCTGGAGAGGAGTGCTGTCCAAACACATGGTCCTCCTGTTCATTTGACTTGTGGTTGCAGTAGTTCAGGAGAATGTAGATACTCGTTAGGTTCTCTGGCTCTGCAGAGTAGGTGGCCAGTCTGTTTGCCATGATACAAATGATGGGTTTCCACTTCATTTGGGTCATTCACTGCTGTCTGTCCCAGGCTTCTCAGGTAACAGCTCTTGGAAGCAACAGGATTTTGTTTCATGGAACACTGCATAAGGGGTTGGTTGTTTTTTTTTTTTAAGGTAGTAGAATATGGATGAATAATTTCTGCCTTCAGAATGAGAGATAGTAAAAATGTTGTGTTTATCAGACTCTCATTTTAAGTTACATTGCTTGAAAGTTAAAACTTCGAGTGTGTAAATAAATGGGTATCTGGGCCTAAGGTGATTCTTTTAAGTATGAGGAAGCTTGACTACCAGTGAACATACCAAATTAGTGTATTGTAATTAATTTTACCAATGAAGTTTTACAGAGTAGTGTTAAAACCCACAAAAAAAAAAATGGCCTGCCCGTCATCATCTCATCAGGAGTGTTGCTTTAGATTACCTAACAGTTGTGCTTCTGTGAGCACCAAATACCACTTATTTTTACTTATGTAAAAGCTATGCCTACTTGGCAACATCACAAAAGAGGCACAGGGAAAAACTTGAGAACTCAGATACAAATTTGTTAATCAGCAGTAGTCCTGTCATTGGCTCTTGGCCTGTATTGCTGCATATGTTCTATTCATTAAGCTTGCTTTGTAGCAACAGGTAAATTTCTTAAGCCTTTGTTCTCCAGATTCTGAACTAATTTGAAAACACTGCAGCTAGAATTATGAGCAAAAAAGCACAGCTATGCCTGACAGAATTGTTTACTGGAAATGTGAAATCCCTTGGGTTTGCTGTTGTGTTTATACTTGTTCCTTTCAGTAGGAGCACTTCTCAAGAACAGTGGAGGAGAAAATTACATTTTCTGTAATATACAGAAAAAGTCACATGTGTTACATTAAAACTAACAAACATAGGAAGGTCTCTTCTTCATAAAGTAAGTGAGGTGCCTTCAGCTCTGTTACCTGTCTTTGTCTAGCCACAACTTCAGGTACTTGTTTCTCCGTCCCTCATCACACAGTCACTGTCAGCATAAAGTCTCCCATGACTAAAACAGTCAGCAAGAAATTATATTCAGGCTTGTGCATTAAGATCAGTATTAAGCTACTCCAGTTTCTTGATGCTTTGCCCACAAACTTCTGGGATAAGTAATTTCAAATAGAACAGAGATTGTAATTTATATATTGTTGAGGAAATTGTATGCATAGAATGTCTGAAAGAACTTTTGTTCAATAAATAGCTTAGAATCCTAAATACCTAAGAACTGGTATGTTTAGTTAGCACAGGAAATGTGTCAGTAGATGGAAACCAATGTGCTGAGCTGAAATGTTCTAATCCAGTCTGAATCTCAAGGATGGGTAGACATAGCTAACCTTACTTTATAAGTACCAGTAGAGCCTGCAGGAGCATAATTTTTTGACACATTTTGTGTTTTGTTAATGTTACAGAGCTAAAGGAATCACTGACCCAGCTGTTCAGTTTCAATGGTTCGTCCAGACCCTTTTCTTTGGATATGCTTCCTTTGGTCTCCTGGTGTCTTACAAGCCTGCAGCCAAGAAGCAGTACTAGAAGACACTGAAAGAAGTCACTTCTCACATACTTCATCTAATTTTTCTGAAAAGACCCCCACATACATGTCTAGGTGCTGTAATTACCTAAATTACATTCCTGCTGCATGATGCAGTGCCCTTCTTCCCAAGCAACTCTCCTCTTGCTAAGCAACACAATTAAAATTCTCAGGGCCCTGTGGATAGTTCAGTAGAAAATCAGCCCTTCAGTCTTGGCACTACCAAATTTTAATCCTATTTATTGTGCAAGAAGCCAGAAGTTGCTGCTCTGCAGATTTTGACATGTATACTCTGTTGCTGACAGCTAGTAGCAGTGATTGATAAATTACCTTTTCATGAGGAGAATTGTTCTTCTGCAACAGGGAGGGTTATTGACAGCCTCAAAGCAGCTTGCACCTGTTTTGTAATAGGATTTAAATTTACTTGTATTTTCTCTAGGGACTGACGTTGTTGTTGTTAAAGCCTGGTCTTTGTACTTTGTTTTGTCTGCTTATTTTGTTCCACAAAGGACAGACCACTGTACTGCTGCAGGCACATTGAAAAGACCATGTCTCAGCACAGGCTGAGGTGCAGTGAGCTTGGATACATAAAGCACTTTAACTTGGTTTAGTACAAGTGCCTTAAAATTCATGCAGCATGACCTCATCTTTTTAATGAAGATTTTAAGTTAGGAGTTATTATAGTATAAAGTAGCCTTGAGGGCAGCTTTTTTGAGAAGTAATTTATTATCCAAAAACAAAGTCTTTTAAAAATCTAGCTGAAAAGTTGACATTTAGGAATGAAATTAGATGTCGTGAATAAACATATACCACTGCTTCCCAGATGCTGGTCTTCTGAAACCTTAGGTTGAGAGACCATCATAAGCACCCCTCAAGAGTATTTCCTGTATGTGTAGTGAGTTCCATCAGATTGTCTTTTACTTTTGAATATTTGAACAAGAATTTAGCCTATGTAGTTTTAGCACTTCTAAAAGGAATAACTATTTAAGTTATAAAGTACTAACTCTGGTGTGGGGAGAAGTTTTACCCGGCCACTTGCCATGATGCTGTTCTGGAAGCAAAGGGTAAGAAAAGGTTTTTCTTTCTCTAACCTCTAAGAGCTCCACAAGGCAGTAACGAGTAAGTTTGTTCCCTGTGTAAGTACCTACAGACTGTAACACTTCCATGTGGGAAACCTTATTCAAGCACAGGGACATAAAGTTTTTGCTTTCAATGGGTACTAAAAGCATGGAGAACTGCAAGGTTTGAAATGGTGGTTTGTTTGTGGTTTGGGTTTTGTTGTTTAATGGCAAACCATTAATTTAAACATTTTATAGAGAAGTAGAAGCTCATTTGATGGCTAGAAATCCAACAGACATGTCAAGAGCCTGAGTTACGTTTTACTGTGTAATCTTTTGTCTTAGTCTGTGACCCTGGAATAAAGATTTTTAAAAAGTGAAGAAGTTGGTTTTAATACATCCTAGAAAGAAAATGCCCATTCAAAATACACAGACAGCTTCTTGCCACCACTGTCAGTGTTCACACTTGGAACCTGCAGGATCAGCTTTCCAAAATAAGTCCCATCACTGGTACTACACTGCCTTCCCCTCCCATGGCTAGGCTGCACTCCAAGCACTGGTCAGGCTCATCCTCAGCCCTTCCACTGGGCTCTCTGGAGTGGCTACAGGTAAATCACAGCTCTGAGAAGTTACCTATGTCCTGCTAGACTGCACCTAATTAGATGGGCTTCCTTTCACACAGGGAATGGCAGAGCTTCCTCATTCCTCTGTGCAGCCCAAGGAAGCTACACTAGAAAGCTATAGGAGGCTGGAGTACAAAAAAATATGTACTGCCTTAGTTAAAAAAAATGACCAAGTTAGAACAAGTTTTAGCCAGACACTGGCATCAGCACCATTTTTTGAAGCCTCTCTGGGCTTTTTGTTTGGCACAACAGATTTCAGCAGCTTTCTCCGTGGAGGTTGCTGGGCAATGCTTATCAAAGCTTTCAAAAATGCAATGCCCAGGTATTCATCTACCTTCAGACACTTTCTCTCCCCAACCTTTGCTTTCACTTGTTTAAAAAAAACACAAAAACCCCACAAAAATAAAAACCCTAACAAAAACCAGCCAGTGTTTGCTGTCAGCCTCTGTCCCAGAGCTGTAAACAGCACAGATGCCTGTTTGCTAAAGCTTTGGAGGCTTCACAACATAATCCCAACTGCAAACCTGAGGAGCATGGGCTAAGCAATACTGTCTGGCCTTGAGGAAAAGGAAGAAACCCACAACATGACAAAACTGAAAATAGTATTGAGATACCATTTCTGAGTAAGTGTTTATAGTGCCCTCAACATCACAGTAAGATGAACATACCCTTAATATGCTACAAAATTATTTTTAAAAGGCAGCAGGAGCACAAATCCAGGTCAGCACCTCACTCAGCTCACAAAGACACACGTTCCTGGCTTCCACAGGCTCTGGAAACACTGCTGGTTACACCAGGCATTAGCATTTCTCCAGGCTAGTCCAACAGCAGCAATAAAGGATTACTCTTAATCACTTAGAGCCCCTCTTTCCTTTGCAATCAAAATGCCCTTTCCACAACAGAAGAGCAGAGCAACAGAAGTGCAGCCTGTGTTCCCAAAGGCTGGGCTGGGTGTCAAACTATCCCCAGCAACACCCAACCCGCCCTGCTTGCCTACAGAAAATACTTGCAAATTAAGCAATTCACTGCAACAAAAGATTTCAAAATATTGCTTCCCATTGAAAGGAAACCCCAGTTTCCCAAAGGAACAAATGGAAGAGCTTTTACTTTCGGAAAAGGCCACTAAAAAAGAAGGTAAATTACCAAGAAAGCTAAGATGACATTAATAAAGGTTTTTCAGTATGGCTATTTCTGCCAACTAGGCTGATGACAGCACTGAAAAATAAATGCTCTTTAGATGCCCATTTCAAATTGGAAGGGAAAAAATACCAACCCTTGCTATGAAAGCTAAGTGCAAGACTGGGTATGCCTTATATTAACAACGTAAAGTAGATGCCAAGAACATTTAAAGCAACCATGCCTGTTTTTTCTAGACATATAAAAAAAACACCCCCATTCATTATTTATTTGACCTGCATTGGTGAACAAAAGAAATCATTTCATACAAATCACAACTGCATCACTTAAAACAGTACTTTTATGCTGTGATTGCTTGGTAGCTTTGTTGCAGAAGAAAACAAAGAAACCACCCAGATCCATTTTCACCCTTAAATCATAATATATGGAAATTAGTGTAATTTACTCCTTAAAGGCAAGTTATCCAGATCAGTGTGTTTGGCAAATCACTGCTCAAATGAAGCTCTGTTGAGGAGATCTGGATATGTAGATCAGGACATGCAGCATCAGCTCAGAAACACTGCTGAGCATGAACAGAAGCAGTGTGAGGTCTCCCACCCATTTTCAAGAACTACTAAAGCCTTCAGGGCTGTAGCTGATTTTTGTGAGGGAGTGATGGAAAACTTTTCTCAGAGTCTCAATATGTTTTCTTGGTTTGCCTCTTTTTCATGCTGACCTAGATTTTTCTAAACACAACAGGAGTGGACTGAGCCAGACTTTGGAAATACCCAAGTGTTGGTTAATTGAGGACATTTAATTTTCTCTGGGGCTGGGCAGCTGGTCCCCTGCAGAGCAATAGAGCCCTGGTGAAGCTGGGGAATGGCCTCCTTGGCCACTGCCATGGAGTCTGCTGTGAATTTGACCACTATGGGCAAGACCCTTGAGGTCCCACAGTCTGATGCTTATGGGCATTCTGGTACAGTCTTTTTATGCAAGAGCTACATGTACAGCTCAAGAAATTACCATAGCTTGTTGAAAGCAAAAGAACCAAAATCCCTCAGTATTTCTTTTACTCCTGCTCCTCAGAAGAGCAGTAATAATATGGCACAATCCACGTAACTGTACTAGACCTTACACGGCCCCTGCAACTCCAAACATACCTACACACATGTAGAGGGGAAGAAGGAGAGAGGAGGAAAGAGAGGTGTAAGGAACATTACTGTATCATTTATCAGCATTCTTTGAGACCATTTTCACAAAGGACAACCACTCAGGTGCCTCTTGTGGGAATACACAGGGTGACCAGTTTACTAAGTTTAGCAATTACACCATTTAAAATGTCCTTCAAAAGATACTCTAGGCCTCTTATCAAAAGGAAAACCATGTCCTTCTCCAAAATTTCAAAAGTGTGGAGGATAGGGATTTTCACAGTTGCAATCTGCCCCTGCACCGCCCCCCCGCCCCCACCAGGCTGATAAATCAGATGTAGATCAGAGTACCTGCATTTAGAGGAGCTTTCAGACATCAACAGCACAGGACAAGCCCCTCGTATGCTTTGTGTGGATGCACTCAGATGTGGCTGGTCTGGCTCTGTCCTTAAGGACTCTTCATTTCTTCAGACTGACAGGTTGGATGGGCTTAGCTGCATGGGATGTTAATCATTATTGACATACTTCAAAACATTCATATTTTATTAGAATATTTTCCAAAAACTTCCACCAGTTTTTGCTGCAGCTTTAAAAAAAAAAAAGTGCTTTTGAACAATCGGAAATTCATCAGCTCAGGAGGGGGCACAATGTAGTGAAGGATTCCTCCTCCTTTGAGATGTAGCAAAATTTTGGGAACACATGAAAGCAAAGATTTGTAATAGTAGAAAACTCTACAAACTTCAACACCCTATGGCAGACTGCTTACAGTTAAACTGCAGAGAAAGTGACAGGAGAACCAAGGCCATCCAATAAATGACTGTCAAGCCCAACCCCAGAGTGTTGCAGTTTACTTTTCCATTCAGTAAACCACACGCCTATGTTTGGGTCTAGCAAAACTTTAACACTAACATGTCAAATGCACTTACTGCATTGTGGGATGAGGAGCTGATGAATCTCCCAAAGGCAGTAGGTCAGAAGGGAAGGTGCTGCCTGTGAGGACATGCCACCTGCATGGAGAGATAAACTGCTCCTGATGCTGCAAAAACGGGCAGAGATTTAAATGTTAATCCCCAGCTAACAGGACCTGGCTGAAAAAATTAAGGAATCAGTGTGGGAAGAGATTTTGTTTCAATTTAAGATGCACCTTGTTTGCATCAGTCCTGGGAAGAAGTTGTGCTGTGTCCCTGACCAGCAGTGTGTGCCTAGGACAGCTCCAGTGGAACTACCTGGGTTGAGGCATCCTGTTCTTCTGAGACATGACTGTGTGTTTTAGCCAGAGGTTTGCTGCACCCTGGAACTGAAGGACTGGTTCCCCAAAGTTGGTGATGATTGCAGTGAGAATCCCTGAGAGCTGACTGAGCCCATCTCATGGACTTCTCTCACCCACCTGAGCCCAGCTGCACCCACAGCTCCCTCTGCCCAGGAGCACAGGCAGGCACAGCCACGGCCCAGGGCAGGGAGCAGCCCCTGGCTCTGTGCCAGTGAGGGGGGCCCATGCTGGCCTTCCACTGTGCAGGGGAACAGCCACGAGTCTTCCCTGCCCCTCCACAGGGCCAGAGCAGCCACCCTGCCCAGCTGCCCTCTCCTCCCTGGCAGCTCAGAGCTCCCCCCTCACATGAATGATGTGGATTTTGAGCCAATGCCAAGGACAGATAAAAGAAAAATATTAACTGTGATGTTTCAACGTGAGGCTGCTATCAGTATCACACAAGAGAATGACAAATCTTTCATTGCTGAGGTGGCATAGCAGAATTTTAATTATTTTTCAAATAAATACAATGCTTAGATTTATATTTTGCTGATTTAACCATTATTGAAATTTTTACATAATCACTGAAGTTATTTTTCAAGGTACATAAGAACACTCTCTATAAAAATACTTTAAATAAAACATTCAAAATCACATTATTAGATCTCTGAAATGCCATAGATCTTATTATACTTCATAATTTAAAAAGGAAAAGGTTAGCAGCACAGGTATTTCATTATCGTTTCCAAGAATACATTCATTTAAATGCCTCATTTTGAAGGGGTATTTTTTTCCCTTGGAAGATCATCATTTTATCTTTTAAGCCAATGAGACTTCAATCAAGGCAATATAGAATGAGAAACACCTCTGGTATTGTTATATTCACATATGAAGTGTTTATTACTGAAGAGTAATTTACACTTTAAAGTATGTTTATACTTAAAACAATAAAAATAAAACCAGACTACAAATATCACGTTTGACATTTTAAGCACCTTCTGGACATCACCTTCCTTTCCCCCATCCCAAACACATTTCCAAAATCATATTGATTTCAAGTGCATTGATTTTTGGTTGCTCTATCTGCTCCATCTTCTTGCCCAGGTTTGTGAAGACTTGCTAAATGCAGTTCCCACTGATTAGGAAAGAAGTTATTAATCCTCTGAGCTTCTAAAACAATAAAGTCCAGAATAATACAAAATTTTAAACCAAATATCCAGACAGCAGAACCTGTTGGCCACTATTGAAAACTTTGGTTATAAAGCTCTATTTTCTTCTCACTTAGGTACCTGAAACATCCTCAAAATTTCCTGAGACTTTGCCAAAAAACATGAGAAGGTAATTCAACCCTTATCTATAGTGGGTTTTCATCCCCAAATCTGCTCTTTGGTGATGTGATTTATTTCTTGTTCCAATGGAAGTAGCAAGTATGTAATATGGACTCTGTCATCTATTTCCATACAGATTTTTTTAACTCTTCTGGCAGTGGAGAAAGGACTTGTGTGTGACAGGACACAGCTGTGATTTACAGGACCAAGGTCTCTACCCATCATTCTGGATGGCAAGAAGGAAACAAAACTAACCCCTGGGGCATGAATAATTTTTAGTTTCATGTCACACCAATATGCTCCTTCCAAAACCAAACCAAATCTGTCAACTTCTATTTTTTGTCCACCATTTGTCAGACTCTGTACTCCTGCTCCTTTGTGACCCAAAACAAGAAGGAGCAAACAGATTATTGCCCAGAAAAATAATACTGCAGAGACAGCCACAGTCCTGCCCTTCTCATCCCATCTTACCTGTATAAGCTACAGAGGGAGGTGGATCATGGAACCACAGAATGGTTTGGGTTGGAAGGGACTTCAAAGACCATTTAGTTCCAGCCTCCCTGTCATGGAGTTCTGTTCACTAGACCAGGTTGCTCAAAGCCCCAACCAACGTGGCCTTGAATCCTTCCAGGGATGGGGCATCCATAACTTTCCTGGACAACCTGTGTCAGTGCCTCACCACCCTCACAGTAAAGCATTTCTTCCTAATACCTAATATAAATCTGCCCTTTTTCACTTCAAAGCCATTGCCCCTGGTCCCACACAGCTTTCCTGTAGGCCTACTTTAGGTACTGGAAGGTACTATAAGGTCTTCCCAGAGCTTAAGTTAAATTCTGCCCAAATGAAAAGGCACAACTGTGTTGTGTGCACATTCAGGAGAGAGCCTGAACTTCTCTTACATTTCTTACCATCCCACACTATTATATTGTTAGTTGGTCTCTGCCTGTAGTGATAAAAATGGTATTTAGGTCAATGTGTTCTTTGTTAATTGCATTAGCCATGTGCCTAAGACTTAGGCTTCCTCTTCTCCCAGCACTGCCTTTGGCTATTAATATGTGGCCTTTAAATATATGTCACTATTGACAGTGTGCCTAATCTGTCAGGTGAGATGGATGGAGTCTGTTTTAGACAGACTAAGATAATCAGTGGAATGCTAATCACAAACTTCGCATGGGTAGCGAGACCCCTTTTTACATAGAAACACAAGCCAGTTTATATGCTACTTTTTATACTGAAAGTCTCCAAAAGCAGAGGCAAGAAATACATTTGTGTTCTGTTTATGAGCTCTAATCATACTCAATACTTTTTTTCAATTTCTGCAAAATGTTTTGGAATTTTATTTTGAAAATAGGATCATTTTCCCTTGGGAAAAAATTAATATCATATTGGCTTTTATCTTCCAAGGGTTTTTCTGTCTGTGCTTAAATCACCTTCTATTAGCACAATTTTTCCTCATGTGGTAGAAAAGATCAGAACAGAAGTGTGTTCAACCCCATACACATGTATACACCTCCTGAAGCAGATCTAGCAAACAGAAAACTGTTTCTGGCTTGGAAATAGGAAATTTCTGTATTTGTAGTGTGGCGAAGTCCAGCAGAAGGAGCTGCATTACTTTAACAAGGGGCATCAACAAAAGACCTTTGAGAAGTCTACATTCAGATGTAAAGAGAAGTGCCTTCTCCCTGTTCATTTACAGAATATTATTGGATTCTACAAACCAGCTAAAATCCAGGCAGCCAGCTGATAATGAATTGAGGAATTCCACCACCAGCAGAGACTAAGAGCTTCCCTCAGCTAAACTAAAGTTTTGAGTTTAACTTTTTTTTCCCCAACGACATTTACTACATTTTGAGCAGGAAATAAATATCCTGAAACTATTTGCTAACTGTTCAGCTTTGAAAGGTAATATTTGTTGTGAAAGCCTCAAGCCTGGGGCTCTGCAGAATCCTTGTCAGAGGCGCTGGTGCCCCACACGGCGCCGCGCCCGTCACCGCTCCGTCCAGGCAATTGTGGGGTAGCGTTCCAAGAGTGCATTCCTCAGCTGGGCTGTGTGGATCTTGTCTCTGGTCTCCACAGTGCAGATGACCTGGCAAAAGAATGAGGACCATTCCTGGTGGCACGGCAGCAATCTCAGACAAAGCCATTTCCAACTTAATCCTAAAATACACTCATAAAAACAATCGGTTCAAAATAAAAACTGGCCCTCATGTCTGCTGCTCTCTATGCAGATAAGAAAACTGACACTGCAGACATCTGTGGCTCTTTCAACCCATCTGCATGACCAAAAAGCCTTCCCAAACCCCTATTTTATTGCCTTCAAAGTTTAAATGAGACAGGCTGATCCTCTGCTGGCTCCTGGGCAAGGTACTTCTCTACTCTTGGCTTCTCTGAAGACATCTGTTGCTAGCTTTTCTTTCCATCCCCTGGGGTATGTACACATTGCTGCCACTTCACCCACCTCTGACTCTTACCTGACTACATTTCTATATTTCTATCAAGTGTTTCTTCCAGAACCCTCATCCTTCAAGATTTTTATATTCTCCTTCTCTTGTCTGTCATGGAGTTATCCCCCAGTTCTTTATCATCTCTGCAGTATTTTGACTGGTTTCACGTCTCACACGCCTTCTTGCTTCATTCTGGTTTTTGTTTGCTTATTGCATCACTTCTAGTTTTCTTTTATGGTTGTTCTGCTGCTTAGTGAAACAACTTGGGCAAAACTAATCTTGATAGTTTCTTTGAATTCTTCACCTGCCTCCATAGGTACTATTGAAATCCTGTCATGTAGCCACTAAGGATAATAACTTCAATGGCATTTTTTCAATTTTTCTATAATATCTCGTTTTTGCACACTCACATCTCTGCCCCATCATTTGAAAGCCTGGGCACTAGCAAAGATGAGGCACCAATGTAAAGGTGCAGAAGGAAAATTATATTTCACAGTTTGAGTCTTCCATTACTGCTAGTCCTCCTAGAAGGATCATTACTGGTGTTAGAAGTTCCACATGGAAAAAAGACCTCACAGAAACATGGAGATCTAGCAAGGAAAGGGCCTAAGATGAGTCATGGTGCAACTACAGAGAGTTCATTGTAACAGGCAAATCTACAGAGAGAAGAGAAACAACGAGCCATGATGAACTTACGGTGGGCTGCTCCACACATGCCCTGTCAAAATGTTCCTACCAGAGCTCATCCCTCTTAGAAAACAACAAGGCAAAAACCCCTCTGATTTGTTTACAAGGACATTTCTAAATAAGAACTTCAAATTAATTTTCTGGAACTGTCTTAAAATAACAATAAACCTTTAGCAAAACTGTTGAATAAAAATATAAAACACTAACACTCCAAGTTAATCTAAATAGCCATAGCTCACTTAATTAGAAAACTGGCTACAGCTTCTCAAATGTCCATCATGAAATAAGCCACAATTCTGATCTGGTCTTGTAATTCTTTTCGTCTTGCGCTGCACATACTTCTACTTGTTTGGTTCTTTGGAATGCAAATTAGATGGTAATTTCTTTCTTCTTCAAAAAAGAGGGATTTAATCTCAAGAGAAGGACAGTCATAGAGGGCAAGTAATGATGAGGAAAGGGGAGAGAACACAATGATTGGGAAAAGTATCTGAGAGCACCAATGTACCAAACACCCATTATCCATTCCCTAGTTCATCTAAAATCCCTAAAGCTTTGCAATCATATCTTCAAGGGGACACATGCATCTCACATGGAGTCTGTAATTAAAAAAAGCAAGATTTTCCCTCTTTCATAATAATCATGGCCTGTCTTCCATAGTAATCAGGCCTATTTTGTCCTGAGTAAATCAATTGCTGCTCTTGGAAGCAGCCTGGATGTGACAGATTCAGCCCTGAATGTCTGGCAGCAAGCTGTTGCTCTGCCCTGGGAGTAAGCATGGGGCAGCATTTTGATTTATGGCTAATTATCCTCTCCGCCCTTTCCTTTCTGCTCATGATGGAAACCAGACAGACCTCACTAGACTGGAGCCAGAGAGCTCATGAACAGGTTGGATTAACATTGGCATTTTGTTCTAAGCATGCACCACAATCAGCAGCTGGTATGGGAGATGTTATGGTGTAGTGTATCATAAAAGTAGGAACAGCAACAGAAATTCACCTGATTTTTCACAATCGTCAAAAAGAGGAATAGAGAGCATTTGGTCCCAGCAGGAGTGAAGAGAGAATCACACAACACCTCAGGACAGCTACAGATCTCAGCAGCAAGGAAGGCAAGAATTTACTTTCTTGCTTAGATTAAGTCAATTTACACAGCAGTTTTACTTTCACAAACTGCTCACTCTTGCTTGCTTCACCTGGGACACATAATTTGTTGACACGAGTGTCAACAGAGCAACACTCACATTCACAGGGAGGTTTATGAGCTTATATTTCATGTGGGATGCAGAAGCACCCCAGTACCACTCACTGTTGGAGGCTGCATAGCTATTGATGACCTAAGAGTAAGTGCCTCAGAACTATACAAGTAATTAAAGACAGAAGAGATTTCACTGAATATTAACGGTTTGTGGGTTTTATTTAATGACTGGAAACAACTGAGGAAGCAAGACACAGACTAAAAGAAAATTAAAGGAAAAAATTGATTACAAGTTATTGCTGTGCAACACTAAAATCCAGATGTATAAATCCAAATAGTCTTAGGAATTACACTGATTTCAAAGAGAGGAGATTTCATAACTTCACAAAAGGAAGAAATTTGTAAAGTTCTCTGCTGAATAGAGTGGGCACATCTACTCCCTTTTAACTGCAAGTTCTCATAATGGAGGCACTTTGCCTTTTAGATCATCTTTTCCTAGATTTTAAAAATTAATTTGGCATGCCTCTCAGCTCCCTGATGCCTACTATCTGTAGGCTGTGTGTGCAAATAAAAATAGTGGGTGGACATGCTGAGCTGATGTTAGAGAGCAGAGGAAATGTGAGTAGTTCTGCTGAATCAAGAGATTTCAGTCTTTTGTGCTTTTCCAGGCTCCATGTACAGCTAATCTTAAGTAACTGGTGCAGTTCTTTATGTCTGTGAATCATCCACTGAACCTTTGTATCCTGCTTTCTTTAATTCTAGAAATCATATTCATCATCCTAAGCTGTTGTTGTTGGATTTGCATAACTTAGTATTCATGATACACCACATTTAGCAACATTATAGGTTTGTTTGCATGAAAGTCACTGGAGTTAAGAGTGAAAACTTTATTTATATACACTAGCTTCATTTAGAAAAAGGAAGTTTTTTTTTTAAAATCAACAACAGGGCAATTTTCTGAACTATTTGGTAAACACATAGTGTAGATTACTTCACATTATAGATTATTTGGTAACAGCAGCTCAGGTGATGGTTTGGGGATCAGCTGCCAGATTGTCCCCAAGGTCAGAGCAATGGAATGCTTGAGAAAGAGTGTAGCAGCTGTCAGCTGGTTGTGCAACCTGAGCCCTTATCTTCTGGCAATTGGTGCATTCAGGTGGGTGAGCAGGGGCAGGGACAAGCTGCCACCACATTATGTAAGGCAGGTAATAATAATTCAGCAGGAACACTGAGAGCCTCCCCAGAGCCAGGATCTCATTCTCCATCTGGGCCAGGCTGCTCTGTACCACAGCCTGCTGTGGAATGTCATTGAAGAACACAACCAAATTCTTCTGGAGGGCCTCAGAAGAGATGGAGAGTTGAACTTCCCATTCCCAATGTCTCCACTTTGGAGTTGGGGAATGGGACATGGAAACAGAGCCTTGCCCAGAGTCATGCAGGAAATGTTTTGGGAATGACAGCATCCTTCTGTACATCTTAGCTGTACAGCTGCCTGCTCCTATGTATTTGCTTCACAGGGCAATAACACAGAATATGTTGGCAACTGGGGACTTTAATCCCAAATATTCCCTTCCAGCCTTTACAAAATGCAAGCTGGCCCAAACAAATTTATTCAAATTGACCAGAGCAGACTAAAATAATTTGTTGAGTTCTAGCCTGAAGTGAATGAAGTGTATGAGAAAAAAAAAGGTATTACACCACACTAAGCCAGGAATTCCAGCACCACTGGGAGAATGTGTAATGTTACTGAAAAGAAAAGGAAATACTTGATTTATGATTTAGCATTTTCGTGCACAGACAAGAGGGAGAAATATGGTGGATGTTCTTTTTACAGCCAGTCTCTTCCAGGTTCTCCAAAACCGCAGCACAGTGAAGCTCCCAAGAGATCTGAAGTGAACAGAGCAGACAGCCCATAGTGTCAGACAGGAGTGAGCTCAGAGGAAGCACTGCCACTACTGCAGTGCAAAAGCCACTGAAAAGCTGCTGGGCAATTCAAGACCTTACAGAACCTTCCTGGGCCTGCCAGTTTGATTATGCTGCAGTTTCAGTGGTGAGAAGACTTTTCTAGAAAATTGATGAGCTCAAAGATATTTTTTTCAACTCGGTTGCCTGAGTCCAAAAATTAGACACTTATTAGGCAGGCAAGGTGCTGATCTACTTCATAGCCGAGAATATCCTTACGTTATTAAGTTGCTTATTGATTTTGCTCATTGACTTCTCTCTGAGCCAATAGTAATATGAAATTAAAGGGACTTAAATAGTTTTAAAGAGGTGTACAGATGGAAGCAATTCAAGTGATAAATTGTCCCAATTGAATCTGAGGAATATTCCTGATGGAGAGCAGAGAAAATTCACAGAAGCAAGTTGTAGCTTCCCCCCATAAATTGGGGTGTCCTTTCAATCTCTGTATCCAGTTAACTGGTGATACCAGAAGAATTTTTTTCAATAGCTCTGATCTTTTTTTCTGCCTAGATATTCCCAGTCATCTAACCTCCTTCAACAGCTGTAAAATGTGAAGCCTACCAGACTGGTTATTTGAATTGCTAAGAGTTACCTAGTTCAGTATAGGGACTTTGGAAGTAGTTTCCTAACCAGTCAGGTAAGAGTGAATTAGGGTGTAGTCCTCTGTGAGAAAGAAATCCAGAATGAGTCGCAAGGGAAGAGAATCTAAATTGGAGGCATGAGCAGGCAGAATCCCAAAGAAATTCCCATAATATTCCAAGGAACACAAGCAGCTGATCCCTCTGCATAAGGCATTTCTTACTCTAATATAGACATTTTCCTTCCTTATTTTCAGTTGAAAAAACCCTCTTATTTTTACCCAGTAAAATGTTCCAGAAGACTTTTTTCCAGAAGTGTAGTTTGAACATAAAATTTCATTTTAGAAAGTTCTTACTTTTTCATGATATCAGACTATCAGCAAGGATCTTCTCATAGAGTGTTCCAAGTGTGCACTAGATGAACAAACACTAACCTAGAAAGGCTTTTCACTAGAATGAAAAAAAATCCAACTAAAGCAGCTCTATCATCCTGATAAGTCACCAGAAGCCAAGTTTCTCTTCTGTGGAGATAAAAGGATAAATCTAAAAGGATGATTAAATACTGAGGCAATAATCTTGACAGGACAGATTTAGTGTTTCAAATGAGCATCTATTTCTCTGCTCTATTCTGTCAAACACCTAACCTATATTCCCAGTCAAAAGTACACATTAAAGTCAGAATGAAATGGGTACAGCTCAAGGCCTTTCTGGTTATTACCATCAGTACAACACAAGGTGATAATTTTGGTTCTTGATCCAGGTTTAAATTATTGCATTATTTTATGTGCAGTGATTTACATAACAAATGCTCAAAAAATTATGATGACACAGGTCTTTGGCTCTTAGAAACAACAAAGAAAAAACTAAAGCACCCCTGACAGGTATTAGCTTTACTATGAAAATATGTATTTTTTTTCTTGTACCTGGATAGAGCAAATTCATTTTGATGCTTACATATAAACTCTGTATTTTACCCTTTTTGATTACACATGGTTTAATTTTCTAAGAAAGCTTCACAATCCTCTAGATATCACCAGAGAGAGCTGCCTGCAGAGGTCTGTATGTCTGGGTCACTATTTTGTACTTCACATCTAATTATCCAATAGCCTCTCCCAGACTGATTGAAAGCCATCATGCAAATCCAATATCCAATTAAATTATTCAGGGATGCAAATTCCTCCCTTCAACCTTTTTGTACAACGCTGTCAGACTCTTGAAGTGGACAGTCAATGAAAATACATTGTGTTTAAAGTGCAGAGAATAGCACGTGGCCCTGTTTTCATTCAGGGCCTGTACTTACTAAAAACTGAAAAAAAAACCAAACCAAAACAAGAAACTCCCGAACAAAAAAATAAACCAAACCAAACCAATACAAAACTCAAACCCACGTAAGACAGTAAATTTCATTTAATTTACTTAATAGCATTAATAAAAACTACAAGCCTCATTCCATAAAAACGGCATTGAAAACTTTATAAGAGTTACAGATTTTGTTGAATCTAGCCTTCAGTGAAAAGTGTTTCCAGAGCTAAGTTAGTCACTCAGAAGGATTTATCCACCTCGTGCAGTGAGGGTCACTATCTCCAAATCACCCAAAGCAGTGAGCTGGCCTGTCATTAGGGCACACTGCAGAACAATGTGGGTGAAGTCCTAGATGTTTGAGAGTATTGATGATATCATGTACTATAGTGATCTTTAATCTACCTCTTCTTTATATCTGCAAGTGAAAATATTGAGCAGGCTTCTGCATTCAGGGGGGAAATTAAATTTAAAGGCCAAAATCAAAGAAGTTGCATACACAGTGACATTTCTGCACCCCAATTATGAGCCTGTTTAGCAAAGATCTCTAATTTGACTTGCACCTGAGGTTTCACAAACTAATTCAGGTTGGACCTGGACAGTGATAGCATGAAATCAGTAGGACCACACCTTTGCCAAACCAGTTGAAATAAGAGATACACCATGAGACAAATGGTCCTTTTAAGAGACACCATTAGCTGGTAACACCTCTTCACTGTTTCTGCATCCAATACTCAACAAAGGCTTTCCTCTGTGCTCTTGCTGGATGAGAAACAAAACTGAGTCCCTAGTTAAAAATGAGGATTCCTTAAGAGTAAGGGTGTTCTCTACATTGCTATAAGGCAAACATGTCAGACAATTACAGCCAGCCTACACAGCTGGCTCTTCAAGTTCTGGATGGATGCTGCAGCTTGCTCACCTCCTCCAGCACCCTGCCACACGTCAGGAGGGTTCATACCAGCAGCAGTGCAATACATCACCTGGAGTACTTCACCAGGGTGTTGCAACAGCAGGTAAAACTGGTCCTGTGTTATTTATATGCCTGCTAAGTGTTTGGCAAGAAGCTGTGTAACACAGAGGAAATAATCTCAGACACTGTGCACACTCTGTTAGACTTCTTCAACATAGGCACAAAGAGACAGGAAAACAGAATAAACCAGGGGAGGCCAGTACCATTAGAGAAACTGAAATTGCATCTCATCTTACCTCGACTGTGAAGAGCTCAGACGTCACAAATGTGCGTTCTTGCTTGATATCCAAAACTCTAGATCAAATAAGGGACAAATTAGAGATCACAACAATCCCTTGTCACTGCAGAACAGTTTCTGTAAGTGTTTGGAGAGTAAATATCTTTCCTTCTTTCTGAATTTGACACAATTCTAAGCTACAAAGGTGTTTTCAGATTGGAACAAAAATGAAAGAAATAAAAACTTCTCTGCAATGTAACAAGAAAAAAACCCCATTTGATTAATTAATTACTTACAGAGTAAGTAATTTTGGCTTCAGAGATGTTTGGAAACATTTCCCAATCTTTAATAATCTTTGTGCTAGGCTATGATTATATTTCCCAACTATTGGTCTGACTTACCTTGCTTCCTCCCGAGCCAAAATCTCCAGAAGCTTTGACATGTCTCCTGGGCAGTCAGAAATCACAAGGGAAAATCTGCACACTCTGTTATCCAGGGTCAGGGCACGAGCTATGCACTGTTGCAGCAAATGTAATTCCAGGTTTCCACTGCATATAACAACTGCCACTCTGAAAACAGACAGAAAAATAGGAGTTTTGATCAGCACTAGGGTGCCTAAAGGAACCATGAATCATAAACACTGTACCAATATCAGCCTAAGGTCTCCTAGAACCTCCCCTCAGTAAGTATTACATGTCAGAGGGCTCCTGCCTCTCAGTTTCCATTGTGAACAGGTAGGGGAGGCCTAGAAGTTGGCTACATTAGTTGGTCTGAAGTATTGCTTTCATTTCACATTTCCTGGAGATTTGAATTTTGTTAGAGATAATTAGATGGAGAACTGTAGGTCTAGGTTTCAAGTTTTAAAAATTTGACATAATTCTTCCCTGGAAGTTCTAAGCTTCAGCCTCTTACTAATCAGACAATGTGTATGTTCCAGACTTGCTGCAACCATTGATTAAATTCAACACAGTCCTGAAAAATGAGTGCAGAAATGTTTGAAGTGCAAGTGAAGAGCCACATGATTAGTCTATGAAAATCTCTCTCTGCAGAGTCAAACCTAACCTCTTTGAGACCAAACCTTTGCATTTTCCCTTTTATTTTAGCTGTACTGAAATGTGTTGCTGCTCTGTGTGTACTGCCACCCTCTTCTGAAGAATTGCCTCAGCAGTATTTTAGTGTACAGTGCTGTGCAGTAGAAATTTTATTTTGTCTTGAGAGTGTGTATGTTTAAATACATCCTGGACTATGACCTGAGCCAAGGCTCAATCCACTTAAGTGCTGAGTCCTCAAGCTGAGAGACAAGGCAGCACTGAGGCACACGTTCAACACTAAGCACAAGGATAATCCCTCTGACTATGTGGACAGTTCTCAGGACTGGGAGGCAGGTGCCACTGGGTCACTGCAGCAGACAGCCCAGCTCCTGTCCCACCACAGACAGGGTTGCATTCCACAAGTGGAACGAGAGGAGACAACAGGCTGACAAGAGCTGGACACTGTCCTGGCACTGTCAAGGCACCAGCAACATGGTGCCTCGTGGAGCTGTAACTGCTTTTCTCCGAAATATCTGAGAATTGAGGAAAGGGACAAGAAAGGGACAAGGTTTGTCAGCTCTCCAGGCTGGCATTTGTCTCATTCAACACAATCTTACCACCTGTGACCAGTCTAGTCAGTCTGAAGTTCCTGCCACCAATGAGCCCCTTGCCAGTTCAGGGGCAGGAACTGCCATGTCACCCATAGAACAAGTAGATTTTCACCCTTTCCTAGGACCAAGGGGCTCAGTCCCATGGTTTTGCTACAGTTCCCTGTTTGCAATAGCTGCTGTACCTTTTACCCTTCAACTCAGGCAGCTTCCCTGCCACCAGTGCTGCAAGTCCAATGGCCCCTTCTGCATCAACCGTGGCTCGCTCATACTCCAGCAGCCTCAGCATTGAAATGAGGATGTCCTCCTCCCTGAAAGCAAGAGACTTGGGTCAAAACAAATCAAAAGAGCTCCCAAAACCAGAAAATAATACTTTTATGTGTATTGTCTTCCACCTAGATACATATGACCCCAAGGTGGTGCTACAGAATGCTGTGCTGTGGGGGGTGGATGTACATCTCAGGCTCATTATTAACTGAAAGACAGGATGGCTTTTTTACTAGAAATATTACCTAAATCCTACTAATAAGTATATTCCACAAATGTGGCCTTTTTGAGAAGATTTAGAAGAGGTTTGTCAAGGGCTGCCTTCAAATGTTGTAGAACATAAGGACAAGTTTCACATGCAGAGCATGACCAGGTAGTGGTGGCAGGTGAAGTTTTGGCCAAAGGGTCAGTTTGGACACCACTTTTAGTCATATTACTTAGTTTTAGGTAGTCCTGTGAGGAGCTGGGAGTTGAACTTGATAATAATCCCTCATGGGCCTCTTCCAATTTGAGATATTCTGTGATTTTGTGATATATGGGTCTGGGTTCAAAGTCTTCAGTGCCCCTCTTGGAAGGAAAAGTACCCATCCCCACACTGCCCCAGTTGCTGCATGATGGCAACTCCTGCCAACCTGCTTTCCACTTCACATGCAGAACCACCATACCCTGCTGTCAGAGCACATTTTTCATATAAAACAATGTCCATCCACTATTATTCATTTCACTGTTTTGCTTCACCTACCTCACAGCAACAACTTTATCCACGAGCTTCCCAGTCAGCTGCAAAGAATTGCTGCCAAAGCAAACTCCACTCACATCTGCAGATTTCAAAAGACAAAAATATGAAGTTGGCTGCTTTAGACATATTCAGCATTTTTTAGAGTCCTGGCTGGTTTGTGCCCTTAAATGGGCTCAGCATGCTGCTGTTATATGACCTTAAGTTGCTTGACTTTTTTCATGTGACAGAAATGTGTTTGGTAATGAAAGACCAAATCTCACAAGATGATTTTGCCATTTTGGACCCCTTTAAGAAACTTCTGATACTTCACTGGCATTGTTGCAGTGTGAGAGTGACCCTGCAGTCCAGTGCTTCACAACATTGGGCTTGTTAGCTCCAGCAGGACTGCTGGCTAAGAGTGCAGACACAGGCACAGCTAACCAAGAGAAATTAGAAGTTTCTCATAAAATTCCCATTTAATCCAAAACTTCCAGAAATTTGAACAGGCAAACAGGATGCTCTTAACAGTTAGGTTTTTTGCTTAACAGTTGAGGTTTTTTGAGCAAATGATATGGAAACAACTGTACCATTTATAAACACTTTGGTTCTGAGAACAGTTTGGGGTCTAAGTATTTAAGCACTGCATCATTTTCATGCCTTTTCCCAAATTAGTCTTTTACACAAGAGCTTTCTCATTGACTCCACTGGTTTAGATGCTGCATGTAAGCACAACGTTCAGATAAATACTCTCATATTTCTGAGTATTTATGTGCACTGGAAGTAGTATTTTACCCCATCAGGGTGTGGGGGAAAATGTCACAGAAGCTGCTTTTACAGCTTGAACTAAACTCTGACTCTTCAGAGAGCTCCCCTAAAATGTGTTTGAACTGAAATAATAAGAAAATAATATAGTTGGAGAAATCTGTTACAACCTTTATTTTACCTCCAAAAGAATACTGCATTTTCTCACCTCCATAGAAGTGATGATTGTTGCAGGCCTGGTCATCAGTGGGGTGGCCAGCTTTTAAGGACTGTTGCAATACTGGGAAGCTTTCAGATTCCACTCCCTGAGGAAGAGAGATGTTGTCACTTTTTTATTGAACCACTTATAACATAAGTTGCCACCAAAGTAGATAGCAAAACCTACAGAAAGTTCCTCTTCAAATTAACAATTAATTTCAAGTTGCGAAATAACCATGCCACCACTAAACTTATTCTGTGGCTTACTTAGGACCAAATTTTTCCAGTAAGAACTTATTTCAAAACACAGAACTGGATTTTATTTGCTTAAGAAAAGCTTTCCCACACTTTTCTCTTAAATCCAGCCAAACAGCCAAGGGGTAGGAACTTCGCTGGTTCTTACAGGGTCTTCTCTGAGGCAAAGCCCATGGGATCAGATAGCTCCTGTCCCCAGCATAGGCAGTCTCTGCAAGTGTCACTAGATACCAGTGTCTTTTGTAAACAGCTGTGGTGAAAGCCACCCAAACACAATGCTTAATAGGTGAAAGGCAACTTACAATTACAGAGATATGTGGGTTGAGGTGTTTGAGTGCAGCAGCTGACCCTGCCAGCAAGCCACAGTGGCCTCCTGCAGGGAAAATCACTGCGTCCAGCTTTGGCACCTGCTCATACATCTCCAGCCCCACAGTCCCCAGGCCTGACAGGTAGACAGCACTGTCCTCCCTGGGGGAAGGAAGGGCACACATCAGCAGAGGTCACAGTTGTCAGTGCAGTAATAATTCAATCTACTACTTTCAAGACATTGTTCAGCAGAAAAAAGATGAATGTGAGAGTAAATGAGCAGCACACGAGGGGAGGAGGTGATGCAAACAGGACAGTGCCATCAGGTGGACCATAGCACTCTGCTGCCTACTGGGAGAAAACTTGTGCTGTAGACAAGCCCCTCAAAGAGTCTTCAGACTGAAGAGCACTTAACTCCCATTGTAATCAAGTGTTTACAGAACTGGCAGGGAGAAGTCATGTTTCCATTGCCATCACTTCCTTCAGCTTCATAAATTTTAAATGTTGCAGTCCAAACTGCAAGCAAAGCCTCAAAAAGAAATCCCCTCTTTACTTATCAGTGGATTTAGTGTTTGTGATGAATGGAAATTTTCATGAGATTTAAGCAGTGTGTTCAACCTCACAAATACCAAACAGATTGCTAGAGTTGTCTTTCCACAGTCCAGGGCCAATATCTGATACCTTTGCATTAAGCAAAGCATTTAGTCATGCCAAAATATTCACTGGTAAAATACTTTCAGGCAAATGTATCATCAAGAATAGGGACAAGCAGCATCAAAAATTGAAGAAAACTCCACTCTACAGTCACATGACTGACTTGGATCTATTTCTAAAAGCTGGTTTGCATTTTATTTACAAGTTAGCCATGATGCAACTGTAGAACTATATATAAGACAAGAAATATGAGCTCTCTGTACATTCTGCTTTTTCCTGGCAAACAGGATTATAGATCCAATGTCTAAACTTGATTTACTTGACCCAAGGATGTTTGGGTACTAGGAAACTGTTTTTATTAATGTTAGACAGGCACAGAGATGCTCAGCGTAGGAGCACAGAATTCCTGCAAGGAGGAGATCAAGGCCCTTGAGAAGTTACCTCACATATATATCAAGATACAGAAAACTCCTCAGGGCAAGGGTCTATATAATTACATAAGAAAGGATAGGATTAATGAACTTCCACTCCTGCGGCACAGGCAAAGACAAAGGCAAGAAGTCATAGTGGAATGAGTAACTAAATCCTTGTATTTACTGTCTTTATCGAGATACTGAAGGAGCTCTCTCCTCCTTCTTATAGGTGACAAAATATATCACTGGCCTCCTGAACAATTCTGGAGACTAACTCCCAAATAAGATTCAGATCAGAGTTTGTGGAGCTACCCCTGCCATAGTTACATGAGGTAAAAGGGGACCTGCAAAAATGAATGAAGGCTTGGGATATTCAATGACGGAATAAAACCTCTCTAACAACAGAAAACTGTCCAAATGAGACTGCAATGGGCATGGAGAGCTGTTAGCAATTTGAATCAATATTTCAGATCATCATGTTTTCCTTGCTAATATCCAGTTGAAACATCAGTTCACTGATCAGCTGTCAGGTTTTATAATATAATGAATGATTTTCTTTGTATTGTAATTGATAAGTTTTGCTTTTTCAAAGCAAACAGATCTGAGTATCATATGCCATTGAGGCAAAACGAAGGAACAGGGCAATAAATCTAAAGCCTATTGACTGAAACAAGCATTTTTGAACCAGAGGTAGAAACTGGGATATTTGCCTTGTGAAATATGTGATGCATCAGCAATCAAAGATGGGCTGTGAGGCTTTAGTTTTCCAGTGAAGTTGTGGTGTGGCAGCTAGAAGGGTCTGTTCCTATCTGTTCCAAGTAAAGGGCTCAGAGTCGGTTGGATAGAGCGACAGACTAACCAGATCACAAATGATCAGGTTTGATCAACATTTAGATATGGAGTTACACAAGAAAAAAATGGGGTCTCAGGGAAGGCAGGAAGGAAGGTGTGTGAATCAATCTGCAGCACTCTTTCCTCTCTGATTCACAAAGGAATCTTTCTCACATCCTCCCAGAGGTACTGAGTTAGTTATTGGCAAGTCCCATTGCATCTATAATGAGGTCCTGAGCCCCTATATTTAGTAAAAATTTCATGGCACCTAGGCAGCAATTAGGCAGATTATATGATTGAATTCCAATTTGAAAAATCACATTTCCTTCCTGGGATTTCCCAGGAAGTTGCAACTGAGTAAAAAGTGTCCTTCATCAATTTGAATTCTTGCATGGTCATTTTCGTGACACAGTATTTTAATTGCACTGAAGCAAAGGGAAGAGCTGACAGTGACACACCCAGCTGCAGGGCATCATTGCAGGTACAGCCAAACCCAGACACGTAGTGTCTGCTCCAGGAAGGGCAGAATGAATTACTGGGTGAGGGGATCCAGAGACCAAATTGCTATGGATTGTATCCAAGCTAGAATTAGATTGAAATAAAATGACATTTTGGAAGTTCCATTCTAACACTTGGGAGATCAGCTGGTATTTTACAAACAGATTTGGCAAGTGACAAGAATGTGTGTCAGACCCACTGGCTATCCCTAAAGGCATGCATTACACTGGGAAATCGCTCCAGATCTACACTTAACAAAATATTTTTCAGATATCCCATTATGAAAAGGCTCACAACTGAAGTGGGGGGATTCTTCCTCTTTCTTTTTCAGTGAAAAACTGCATCTCTGAGGTTTTAATTAAACATAGTCACAGCTTGGACAACTCTGTTTCTTGTAACCTGAAACCTGAAATAAATCAGAGTGCTTTAGTATTATTAATGGTAAGCGTGTACATTTAGAGTTCCTCAGTGTTGGATGCTGAAGTTCTACACGTGCATTGTCCCTGGAGCTTTATGAACCTGGAGAATATCTACCTTATGTAACTTAAATCATTCTTTAGGGAGGAGGGGAAGATTAAACATCAAATTACAATTAAATAATTTAGTTCTTATGTGCGAACGTGATAGTTGATGCAAGCCAGCTGGAAGTTAACATCAATTGAAAAATGGGTGACAGAAATTTGGAAATCACAAAGTTATGGAAAAATGTGGTTTTCAAAGGAGGCTGAAAATGTTTAAAATTCTTTGGGATTCAGGGCACCGCCTTCCCTACTGAAAATCCCAGTCTGGGACAAGACTGTGCCCATGGTGACAGGCCAGGCACACGAACTAGCCCTGGGTGTCACTGGCTGCTGGCAGAGCTAACAGAGGAGTTGAACAGTACAGTTTGTAGTATTGCCTTCCCAATACACCAGCTGGGAAAGAAGTGAGGACTTCCTCTGTTCTGCTCACTCTGGGATCTTCTTTCCAGGCAACACCACACATCATTACTGTGCTTAAGGCAGCAGTGCCTGGGAGCTGTGATAACATTTTAACGAAACTAATTGTTTTTGCAGAGAGCTGTGCAGGCATCTAACGAGATCTTTCTGAGGAGCCTGGCTTTCACTCACTCCTCGAGGTAGAGGTATCCGTTCTCCTGTGCCAGCCTCCGGGCGTGCAGCTGTGCGTCCTTGGCGGTGGTGCCGTAGGAGATGACCATGGCGCCGTAGTCGCGGCACGTCCGCGCGCGGGCCGGGGCCGTGCTGCTGGGCACGATGACAAACACGGGCACACGGAGCTCCGAGGCCTGGTGAGCCACTGCCAGGGAAAAGTTACTGTCTGAGGCCACGATCACCCCTTTCCTTTGCTGCTCCTGAAAAACAGGGTTGTTTATTTTTCATCATACAGTGTCACATTGCTGTCCTGTATGATCCTGGATCATTCTAAACCACTACATGACCTGACTTCCTTTTTTCCCTTTACTAGCTGATTGAATTGTGATACTATGGTACAGCATATGCAGGTCTGGTGTGATCTCAGAATTTACACACAAAGCTAAAACAGCACAAGATCTATCCCTGTGCCTGCACTCCTCCAGATTCAATTCTTGTTCCATTGGAAAGAGCTAACAAACTCCAACTGATCACAGAAGAGCTGATATCTGGTCCCTCATAGCTGATATTTCTGCTCTCTCTGCCCAAACGATTTCATTTCAGGCTTCCTTTTAACAGAAGTTTTAATTTATATTATTACGAAAGGCAGGAATAACCACTGCTCTGGACTGCTATCTCATGCCTATTGTAACAATTATTACTGCAGAGACTCCTATGACAATGGTAACAACCTCCTATGACAAATGATAAACAAGCTATTCATGTCAGAAAACTGAAATTCATTACAAAATCAGTTGGTGATCTAGATCTTTGTCATCACTCATTGTAATCCAATTTCATCATCGCTCAGGAGTTTTGGTGGTTTCAACATATCAGAACTATAGTACACATAAAAACACTTGCATCTTAATGCCTCAGGAAAATGCTGATATTCCCATTTTGCAAGCTTTTGTTTCAAACATTTTTAAGAATTTCACCAGCAGATCAGCCAATTGTAAGTAAAGTAGTATTTTACATTCAGGCCTATCTCAGTTCACGTGCTGTGTTCAGTGCAATGACCCTAAAGACAAGAAACACTGTGATCCCATGGAGATTAGAGGTAAATTTATCTTCAACTTTGCTCCATTTCCACGAGGCAGAGCTAATCTACTTCTTTTTGAACGCTGACATTTTGCTGTACCTGAGGCAATGACATCAGAAGGTAAAGTACACCTCGCTCCTTCACAGACCCCGTGTACTGGAGGAACTCCTTCTTCAGGTAGATTTCCATTCCATACTGCTTGGATAGCCTAGAATACTGGAGTACATAAATAATATTGTGTCAATATATTTACTATTAAGAAAAATCTTCCACACCCTATCAGCTGCCTGTTGAGGCATGAATTCTACTGCTATATATGAGCTCTAAAAAGTAAAATTCATTTTCTGGTACTTTATAAATACACAACAGTTAGTAGTTACCTACCAAGTCCTTCTGCTTTATGGAAGTGGTTTTCAAAGTCACAGCAGTGAAATGTGGACCATTAAGAAATCTGAAAATAGAACTTGCTTTGCACCTTACTGTACAAATGCAGACATTACAATAAATATTTTCAATTATCTCAAAATCTATGCTTCCAGCACTTGTCAGAACTGGATACTGAATGCCAAAAAAATAAGGTCATAATATAATAGATACAAAAGCCATCAGAAAACACCTCCTTGAGCCTCACGATGGCTCTGCTATGGTTTCTGACACTGATTCACTACTGAGTGTTGTCCATTTTGCATCCTAGTAGAATATTAGTAAAGACATTTCTTACTCAAAGAAAGATGGAAATAATAAAAAACAAATTCCCAGGACTGAAAGTGTAAGCAGCAGCTGTTTGGAAAAGCTTAGTGTTTGGAACAGAAAGGATGCCTGAGCTGAGGGGAATTAGCAAGCACATTATATGTGATGCAGTGCCCAAGTGAATGATTTTTAAAAATTTTTAATGGCAAATATTTGTTAAGTTTTATAATAAGACACTCCCAGCATACATCAACATATTAATTTCCAATTATCATATTCACTAAACCAAGAGTTTTACACAAGGTAACTTGTGAAATAAAGCTGCAGTAAGCCTGTGGGTGCCAGCTCCCCAGGCTTACTGCAGCTTTATTTCAGAATTGCCTCCATCTCCTCTAATGACTGCCAAGGGAAACGAGGCCCTGGTGATTTAGGGGATCAAGTCTTCATTTAAGATAAGTCACAAAGTGAGACAGATCCAAAAACAGCATGATAAAATATTTATCTCCAGCAATATCTGGCAGTGCCATCCATATAACGTATAGTGCATACACTAATATGTACTGACATGTTTTTCAGACTGTGGCACTTTGCAAGTGAATTTATATAACCTAAATATATCTGAAACAGATACTTGCTTTAAAGTATACAGTTAAACTACATGTTTCAGGTGAACATTTTAACACTTTTCAGTGGATTTCCAAGCATATGTTAAGTTCCTCACCCATAGGTGGGGCCAGATTCTCTATTTCAGTTCTGAAAATCCTGACATAAGAGCCACCACTTGCTGCTCCTTTGCAAATCTGGCTGCAGAAACTGAAACAATGGAAAGTGCTTAGCACACTAATAGGATAATAGTTTATATCCTAAACATCCTAATCTATGGAGAATGCCCATGCAAAATAGAACAAGAGCACTATAAAATAAATGCTACTAGTTCTTCATATACCATACTTGTTTTTGTAGAGAATCTTGAATTCTAGAGCGAACAATCAGAAAAAGGATTTAAGGAGATGAATCCTGTGAATAATAAAGTTGCTAAGTCTCCTACATTTAAAACTGTGTCATTAAGTCACTCCTTATCACAGGAGTGGTGTACTTTAGATTCATATTTTTCTATAATTTTGATACTCGGGATTTTAATTCTTTAGGTTGTCCTTTTTGTCTTCCCTTAATTGAGGGTTTTTTCATATAGCCTAAATATAGAAATTACTTCTAGCAAAGCAGGCATCAGTGCTATTTGCAGCTGAACTGACCTGATGTGTGACCTCAGAAGACTCATTGAACCAGCCTGTAAGATTTCCCTCTAGTCACTGTGATCTTATCTAAGGACTGCAGATACCATATCTAAGGTACAACACACAGCACAGCCTTCCTCTGGCATCCACAAAGCTAACACAACACAACCTTTTTACAGCTCCTTCATCAGCAGCCAAACCAGATGTCCAATTTAATGTCAGTTCCTACTTTTCTTATGCTCACTACCTCTTTGACATGTTACAATTCACTCATGATGCCATATCTCAGCCCCAAGGCAAACTCCTGCCTGAGGAACCAGGATGCTCCATCCGTGGTTTTACCTGCAGATTAGGAACCAGCCTGCAAAATGTTTCTGCCTTCAATTAACTAAATGGATTATAGTCACACTCACTTGTCCTTGAAAAGGGCTCTTACCTCTCAACAATGAGTTAAAATAAAGGTTTTCTGTGTTTTTCTTGACACTGCTCTGTTCATGCATTTGAAACAATGCATGAAATGCACTAATGATTTCTGCAGGAACATTAAATAACAACAGTCATAGGCTATTTTCACACTAAAATATACAGGGTTTTATATGATGGATATAGGTTTTACAGTATTCTGATAATTTTAGAAGAATAGTTCATTTAAAAAGACTAAAGAAAGTGAGTGTTTAGCTTGAAACAGTAAATGCAGAAAGGGGATACAACTGGGTTGCATAAATCTGCCAGGGACACTCAAGAGAAAGGAACTATTTAAGTTGAGGGGTGTCATGGTTAACCTCAGCTGGCAACTAAACACCATCCTACCACTTACTCATTTCCCTGCCCCTGTGCTCCGGGGGTGGGATAAGAACAGTTGGTAAGAATAAATAAATAAATAAAATAATTACAGCAACGATGTAATTAAAAGGAAATAATAAAGAGAGATAAATAAGACCCAAGGAAGACAGCTTATGCAATTGAAAACAATTGCTCATCACCAACCAGCTGATGACCAGACAGGCCCTGAGCCACAGGCCCCCAGGCAACTTTCCCCCTAATTTTATTGCTGAGCAAGGTGTCACATGGTATAGGATGTCCCTTTGGTCAGTTGAGGTCAGCAGATCCAGCTGTGTCCTCTCCCAACTCTTCATACATCCCCAGTCTTCTCACTGATGGGATGGAGTGAGGAACAGAAAACACCTCGACTCTGTGTAAGAGCTGCTCAGCAGTAGCAAAAACATCTCTGTCTTATCAACAAGATTTTCATCACAAATCCAAAACACAACCCCATACCAGCTACTGCAAAGAAAATTAACTCTACCCTAGCCAAAACTTCCCTGCAATCCAGCCCCAAACTGTCTTGACACAAGACACATCTCTTCAGTAACGTGCTACGAAAAGCAGTTATCCTTATTTTGGGAATGCTAGGCTAAACAACCCACACTGGAAGTAGTTATGATGTCTCTGGATCAGCAGGCATCACATGGGAACAAGGCCAACTGCTGCACCTTGAGGACTGAACCACTTCACTCCAGGGACAGCTAGCCCCAAGCAGATTGCAAGGTTCTTATCCTGTGCATGCCAGAAAAACAATCCACAAGGATTCATTGAGAGCACAATTTGGGGCTGCTGCTTGGAATTGCCATTTGGCAAAGACATTCTTTTCACCCATCAAAAGGAAGAGATTACCCAGAGAGCCCAGAGCAGCCTGCTTGAAGAGGTCCCAACAGTAGAAATACCCTATGAAAATGTATAGAAATACAGTACAGCTTGCCATTGTACTTCTCTTATGCTTGAGCAAACCTCATACATTGATGGGGGTATCTCAAGTGCACATTTGTGTGTCTCAACATCCTTGTTTTGCTGAAGATACCTGTGGCAGAAATACCTGGTTACAGAACATACCCAGCCTTTCCTGGTTGGCCTGACTGAGAAGGCAAATCTGTACCTTCAAACCCTCCAAATATGAGGGAGGTTCCAAACTAGACCCCCCCCATATCAGTGCTTACATTGGTAAGTCTGCCACCTCCAACTCACGTTCCTTATAGCAGGAGTTTTTCACTGGGAGCATAATATCACAGTGCATTAAGTCTATGCCTAATGTGGTTTATCCTTTGTTTACAGGTCACTGCAATCTCTGAGGATTTAGGTTAGTGTAAACAGATAAGAAGAAAATTATTATTGACAGTTAAATACAATGAATATGAACATGAGTCATCTATCTGCTGCGATTCACACACACCCTTTCTTCATTTCTGATCAACTTTCATAAGGAAAAATAAAAGAAACATGGAAAGAACACAAAACCATAAAGATTCCCTACCATGCAGGGGGTTTTCTGAACACCACACTGGATTTTGAAGGCTGCTGCACTAATGTCTTCAAATCGAATCAGCTTGTTACAGCTTGCCAGGCTGGCCCTACTGCTTGGCTGAGGGATGCAGGAAAGGGCCTCCCTAAGTAACTCCTCATTTCGGCTCACTATCTTCATTTCCCAGGTCTTCACATCCCCGTTCAGGTAATCCTCCTCACCAAAGTCCTTCAGTCTCTCAGGGTTGATAGAGGGTGATTTCTGCCCAATAAGGCCATTTCTTACGGGCACGTCCTTACAGCAGTGAAGATCACAAACTGCTGGCGTATCTTGTTTCTTTATTTTATTGTCATCCCTGAAAACAAATAAAAGAAACTTGTTAGAAAGGCTTGGATGATTAAAGGCTTGATATTTAGCATTTTAGAAGGGTGCATGTCTCAGTTGCTCTTTGCAAGCCTCAAACAGGCAGAGTGAGTTGCTACTGTCATATTACCTCCTGTAGGTGCACTGGAAGATACTGTAACCTTCCACCTGTTAGAAAAGCCACAAATAACCCAACCTGTGGGCAAACTGTGAAACTGTCCTGCCCAAGAAAACAAGAAATATATAATCTGTGTTGTCTGGACAGCCAGACCTTCCTTAGTACTCAGTATTCAACGGGTAATGATCCTAGTTTAGAGCTTCCAAAAATTTTGGAATAACTGGAATAATTGTGCTTTCTGTACACAATTCTATCTTTTTCAAAAAGGGCAAGCAGCTGCTGCAGACCATTCCCATAAACTATTAATAGCAGTAACAAATGCCACTACACTGTACACAAGAGGTCTGCTCTCTGCCCTTGCATACTTGCAGGGCGTACTCTTGACAGCCATCAACTGCCTCGTGACGGGAAGGAAATTACTTTGATAAGGGAAAATAATTATATCCTCCTGCAGAGCTAAAGAATTAGGTCTCCTGATATGTGGGTTAACATTTCATGGGTAAATACACGTGTAGATACAACAGAGATGTGGTGGCACAAAATTCTCCTTCCCCAAGAAACTTAGGAGAAACAACACTGCTAGAAAAATTTGCCAGATTTGCTGCCTTCAGCTGCCTGACTCTATGGTCCATAGCCTTCAGTTCACAAGGAACAACCTACTGCAGTGCAGGATTTTGCAGTTCTGTTAACAGATAAATATAAAACTTCTAGGAATTCTTGGAAATGGGAGATTATTACAGGGAAAAGGAGCATTAAGGAGAAGACCAGTGATTTGGAAAAGAGCTGATACCACCCCTGGTTTGTGGCTATGATTAGACAGATGGTATAAGCTCCTCTACATGACTCACTATTAATCTATTTGGTAGAAATGGTATTCTAAAAACAAACATGTTAAATTATGTCAGAGATTCCAGCATTATCTCCAACAAAAAATATTTACCTTTTCCCTAAAATAATTTGGGTCTAAGTTTTGCAGTTATTCATCAGCAGGGCAGGCTAAAGTGCATTTTACAGCAGTGATCAGCATCATAAAAGAATTTTTAAATATTTAGAAACATCTCTTTTTTGAGCAATTGCCCACTTTGGACAGTATCATCCATTTCTGTAATGGTATCAATAATCTGTGCCAGTAGCTCTAGTTCCTATTACACTTCCAATTCTTCCACTGAGGAATTCACATAACAATATGGGCAACAGAAAATGTTTTATTATTAGAATCGAGTAATATACCAGTAGCATCGATCATTCTGTATATCTTCACAGGAGAAAATTTTTGTAGCAAGATCTTCCCTCTCTAAAATTAATGAGAAACTAATTTTCTAAGATAAATAGAGTGTATACACATTTGTAACCTTTCCATGTTGAAACTTGTGATCGTTTTCCCAAAACTGTATCTTAAAGCTGAGAGAGCCTAACACCAGGCCTTCTGCTTTCAAATCAAATAACTTATCAAGTAGCTCTGTTCTACACTTTTCTGTATCTCTGCTCCAGTGGGGTTAGACAGCTGGAACACTTCATAAAGACATTAAGCTTCCAGTGTTAGTTTGGGTGCACATTCGTCTGCTTAATGAAAGCTGAGAACCAGATCAGACTGCCTCCCTGTGAACTTGTTACAGCACAGCCCCCACAAAAACAGCAGCAGCATCCAAGGGGCCACAGCACTGTTAGAGTTCATTCCATACCTCTCCCTTCCAAAAAAATATTTTCCGTATCACAGACTCCCATAACCACTCTAAAAGGAATAATGGATATGTCTTATTTGTGAACATACTGTCTAAGATGTTTAGCAAGCATTAGCAATGAATTATGTTTGCTACACTGGAAATAGGTTAAAGGGGTCTACGTAGGGTAAAAAAAAAATAGGCAGATCAAAAATTTGTGATTTTATGAGTCAAATTTTTATCCAACTGGCATTTGAGATGAAAGAACAATTCTCATTTTTTATTGCATCTGTTGCAATCACAAAGTCTATAAAAACACCCAGCCTAAGATAACCACAAGAAGTTTATTGATGAAGCAGGATTCTGTGAGAAAGTAAAAGTGCATGGTAATGTCTCATCACACTAGTGCCATCAAATATTTGTACTTGCAAATAGAAAGACCAAAATGGTATATTGATTTTTTGCCCTAGTCTTAGGTTTCCCTTTTTTGTCACAAAAATAAAGAAGGGAAGTAAATCAGATGCTCAGTCCTCGATGTGCAGTACCACTCTCATGACCAGCGAGTATCTGCTCAAGACTCCAATGGAGAGAATACCTTGTGAGCATTGGAAAAGAGGAACAGAAATCAAACAAATCAAAATATGTATAGGCCTTTCAGGCTTGAGCTAGGTTTAGAGCACATCTGAATCATTACCATCTTAATGTTTATTATGAAAACTATCATACATTTGCATCTGAAAGGTCAGCAGCCTCTTTATCAAGGGGATATCATTCTATTGTATATATATGTATTGTATGTATTTATCTCAGAATAACTTTGATTCTTCTTCTACACCCACGTTTCATTTACATTAGAGAACGACATTTGCCCATATTGAGCCCACCTGGATGTGCCACAGGCCCTCCTAGAGCTCTCCAACTCTCAAGATAAACAGTAGCCTGAGGTTTGATCTCATACCACAAATGGGCAGCTAATGACCCTGTTGGGTCAAAAGCATTTCCTGCCTCAAAAACATTCCACATGCTTGGCAGAGATCTATATGGATTTCTTTTACAGAAAACAGCCAAAGCAGGCAGAAAAGCATGCAAGTGCTCACAGAAACACAGCATGTGACTTCTCAAGCACAGTAACAAAAAATAGCCCCTACTCCAGCAATCATGTCCACCAGATGAAGATCTGAGCCCATATAAATACAAAGTCCAGCATTATAAAGCACTGTTCCTTTCAAATGGAGCTTTTCCTTTTTTGGAGTTTATCAAAAGTTTTCATTATAAGGTCTGTTTATTTCCAGACATAAGACAAATACCCAGCTGGCAAACTTTGTTACATGGTTATAAATTACAGCATTTTACCTATAAAGCGATTAGTAAAAGCAAACACGAAAATGCAGTTTATAAACCTACTTTTTCAAGAACAGCTTCTCAGCATAACTGGAAAAAAAAGAGAAGATCCATATGCAGACATTCCATAAACAATTAAGGCACAGGAAAAAAAAATAATTTGTTTAAGTAGATAGCTTTGCATATTTTAAAATCTCAAAGTCCGTGCAAAGACAGTGTGTACCAAAATGTACTCCTACAATAATAAAAAGCAACGACTTGGAATGAATAATTTTTCTATTTCCAGTTTTGTTTTTTGAACATACTTATAATATTCATCAAGTTAAACAGCACCAGGGGAAGAAATCAAAAATAGTAATATTAACAAACTAAGAAAATAATAAAACCAGAAAGAAAATAAAAAAATATTTTTGGGAAGATAAAAGGGAGTAATGCATACTATACCTAAAGACCACAACTGTTGCCTTCATTAGACAGAGAAAAAAGTGTCCAAGTGTGCAATGATGAAGAGCTACATGACCCCATTGTGAAGCATGTTCAGATTGCCCTCTTCAGGACCCATGAAACAGGCTAAACAGATTAAAGTGATGCACTGGATCTCCTCAGCTTCTAAAACTGAAGTGGCAAAATCTGCAAAATCACACATGTCCAAGGAGTAGCAAATCGTGAAAGACTAGTCACCATTCTGCCCAGCATAAATGTTAGGGGAGATGGTATGAAAGTATCAGGCAGAAAATTTCAAATTTCCCTTCTTGGAAAAAATAATTAGCTCACAGAACTCATTGCCAGAGGACTTTATGAAGAACAACAATGCAAAGTGGCTCCTAAAAAAATGCACAGCTAAATGAAAGTAGTGACCAATACGTACATCACTGAAGAATTAATCTGAGATTCAGGAAGCCCCTGAGCCCTTGGCAAACTCCATGAAAGCACATGAGAGAAAGTGTCTCAGGTGGCTTTTATTGTTCTCCCAGCTCTGTTACTGGCCACCCCTAGAGGAGGACACAGAGGAGGACTGTGTGATCTGTGGCCCAACCCAGTGTTGCCATTTTGGTTGCAGATGTACCCAATGTCAGCAGCTGGCCCATCTGGCAGCTTTTACACTTTCAAAATGAGTCACAACAACATGTTTTGAGGCAGATATGAAGTTGGAATTATGGATATACATTACCATGCACTGGTTCACAGATGGAAATTCAACTGTCACAAAAAGAAATTAATTTTAATGTAAGACTGAAAACTGAGCCTTTCTTTGTCATTTCTACAGCAGCTTTTGTCATCTGCATTCACAGGGATACACATTCAGTATTAAGAGGGACTGACAGTGATGCAAAATGCGCAAATATAAAAATTTTCTTAAGCAAGGATGTTTTTGATGTTTGATGTTTGTATATTTTCAGGCCTAATCAACAAGAAGGGAGATTTAATCCATGAAAGAGCAACTAGCAAGCTCTAAGTCATGTTCATGTGCTAGAAAAGCAAATGACTTGTTGGTAGAACTGCCTCAGTAATGTTTAGAGCTTGACATGCTTCAATGATCTCAGACCTCACAGGAGGTTAACACAGCTTGGGGAGAAGGATGTACCACTGACAGTGGACACAAAATGCAGAATTTATGGGCCCCAAGGACATTTAGCAGAATTCCCAAGACAAAGGAGAAACTAACAAAGCCAACTCAGCAGCTGTACTGAAATCAGCTCCGACTGGGTAAAAGGTGATTCTGGCAGGGGCAGATTGTGACCACCAACCCAAGAAACCACTGACCCAAAAGAAGAGAAAGACTGAGCACGAGGACTAATTAGCATGAGAAACAAGAGAATCATTAACCAATAGAAGACAGAATACTAATTAATATGAGAACTTGTAGCAAATGAAAGTTAATTCCTTTGTTTGTTAAAATGTATAGATAGTAAAAAGCATTGATAGTTGGTGTGGTTGGTTTGTGGAATCCACAGAGCACCTAGGCTTGTCCAATTCTCAAGTATAGTGAATGACTCTCTCAGCATGTAATTATTGGCTTGTTGCACACCTGCTAAAGAATCTGATTTTTGTGGACAACAGCAGTATGGCACAAGTTCTGTGGGATACTTCAGCATCCTTATAGGCCTGTGCCATGATAAGAAGTTCCAACTCTAATGCCCAGCTTGGGCTGAGCAGTCACAAAATGTTAAGCTTGAGTACCACTTCAAACTCATATGCACATGTTCTCTATGTGTCGATTTTAATTTTGTCCTTTTTAATTTTTTGGGTGTAGGGGTTTCTTAAGCTCATATTTATATGCTGCCACCATCTTCAGGCTCCCTGAAGACTTTCCTGGAGCACACTGACCAAGAGACATTGGTAAGATACAGATTTAGACATATTTTTCATCTGCTTTCTGGTAACTGGGCTCAGATCTTAGGCCTGCAAGTTCAGAATACTTAGTAAGGCAAAAGGTGACCCCTTTAAAGTCACTTCTGCCTCTTTCCTCAGTGTTGAGCAGAGATGGGTCAGGTAGAGGGGGCAAGGAAGGGGGAGCAGCCTGCTGCAGGTAGCAGTTAGCAGTCTGCTTGGTTTATGACTGCAATGTGACTGAGATCTGCCCTTACAGGAGTGAGAAAGAGGCAATCCCAGGATATGACAGAGAGGGCCCTTTCCCTCATCCAAATCCCTTTTACCCAGAACCTCTCCAGCTCCATTAATCCTTCTAATTCCATGTCCCAGCGCTGTCTCCTCTGACCCTTCCTGCTGCCTGAGCCTCCCGGACCCCTCTGATACTTTCCTTGTTTGTTGCAATCCCCTTTCCCAGTAGCACCTGAACACTCCTGTTGTTCCATCTCAACTCGCCTTCTACCTTTTTATTCATCCCCAAACACATACAAATACTGCAATAGCAGCAATTCTTTAAAGCATCTCAGAAACTTGTACAAGTGAGACTTTATGAAAGAAAAATGGTAGAAAAACAGTCTTGCTGAGATAAAAGTGTCAAGAAGGATCATAACAAATGTCATCTTCACTACCAGGAATTCCAGGTCATGCATTCTACAGTGCCTGTGTGCCCTGCACACCACTACAGGGTGACAAGTAAACTCCTGCAGGCACAGGGAAGGAACACAAGATCTCTTTTTGACAATAAATTTAAAACAGATCAAAGACAATACTGCATTCTAAATATGACTGTCTTGAATTATCAGTATTTTGTGTAATACTAGTATCTAGAAACACCCATCTGAGACTGTATTGCTCCAACTAGTGGCACATACAGGATGGAAATATAAAATACATGTCTGAAATTTATATACCTAAACCCTATTCAAAGTGATTGTTCCTAAGTCACACACGAATCACCAACACCTTCCTCTAAACAGAAAGACAAGTTCAGCAAATATTAGCTCAACTTTATTGATGGAAACTGGGACACAGATCCAGTGACTTGCCTAAGACTTCCGCAGGGCTATTTATCAGAGTGTCTTAAAGACAAAGAGATCAGGGCTTAGTAACCAGCCTGGATGACAAAGTGTGAGCACTGTGACCATCCAGCACAGACAGGTACATAATAACCAAGCCCTGGGACTGAGCAGGCCTTTGTAACTCTGCTCACCACATACAGGTCTGACCAACCTGTGAGACGCTGCACCAGCAACACGCACAAAGAAAGCTCAAGCTCGTGCAGGAAACAACCAAGCTGTACCACCACCTCTGATAAAATCTCCTTACTTTTAGTAAGTCAGATTTACCAAAACCAGAGCCTAGCACTATATATGCCTTCATCTGTGGTTATTGCCATTCTTCTATGGTCTTATACACACTATGGTCATGTCATCACTTTAGGGTGGCACTGGCAACTGGATGTCAGCTGCTAAACAGACAACACTAGGAAAAGCAATCTGAAAGCAAAAAGAATTCACAAGGCCACCCATCGTGGAAATGTTGAAGCAGAGGTAACCGACTGACTCTCAAACAGACCCACCCCTCTCAAAAGTTCTGATAAGACTTTCACAGCTGTGGATGTCAAATGATCATTATCTAACACTGCACAGAGTTTGGCAGCTAAAACTCTTCAAGGAATTAGACTTTTTCCTAAGTTGAATGTATTCTGAGTCTAGAGGTTTTTGGTGACTAACACATCTCCATAATTTACTTCCAATTAGGAACAAATAACGTAACTCAAAATAGAGGAAAGAGTGGTCCTGAAAGGAGATTCACAGTGAACTGCAGAACAGGTCATATTGGAGGTGACTTTGGGCAAGCCCTTTTTGCAGGACAGAAGACCTTGTCTTCCCCTTTATTAACAGCATCAGGCCCATTGAAACAATTTCTGTCTTAAATGTTAACAACATCTGTGACAAGGAGATTCAGGAAATGAGAATTGTTCCTTGTTTGTACATCTGGCTAAAACAGCATGATCTCAATAGTGGTGTCCAGATAATAAAACTGAGGGAGAAACAAACTATGGAAAAGGTTAAGAATGAGGTTGCACAACACCACCATGCCATGTGTGTGCACAGCCTCAGCTCATGCTACACAAGCACACCAGATGACTCTTAAATTCCATCTACTCCATCCAAATCTAAAAACAGGAATTTAAGATCACCATAAGCACCATAACAAAGACAATCACAGAGCTGTAATAACAGGATCTGGCATGGGCTATCCCAAGATAAATTTTCAGCAGTCCATTGGTCTGTCTAGGCTTATTTCTGATACAGTACTCATGAAGAAATAAAAAAGCTGAACTCTGAGGGCCAAAAATATTCAAATCTCCACCCTTTCTAGTGGATAACTCCAAGAGCAACTCAGACCCACAGAACCCTGGGAGATTATGGAAAACTACAAACAACTTCCTGGAATTTTTTGTTTGGTTTGATTTTTTTAAGAAAGTAAGGAAAGGAAAAAGAAAGCATTACCTATACAGCACAGCGACTAAATAAACAACGAGGTGAAGCAAGACTCCAACTACGACACGATAAGGAGGCAGGAGGGGTCCAGGGGTTGCCATGTCCGTGGGCCTGGCCCTGGGTGGACCCTGAGGGCTGACCATGACCCCTGAGGGGGATAAAGGAGCACTCTAGCTCTAAGTCAGACAGCAATATTCTCCAACCTTTGCCAGAAAGGATCGTAGTCTTCTTCTTCCCTGTAGCGGTCCCTGGGACTTCTGTTTTTTAAGACCCTGAAGTAGATAAACTGTGCTGCAAAATTCATTGTAACTCCTGGTGCAAAGCAAAGCTGGAGACTGCTGGCAAGGGTCACACCTGCCTGTGAGAAGTGTCAGCCCTGCACTGCCTGGGTGGGAAATAGCAGGGAGTGTGCTGTAAGCAGCTCTCAGTGCTGGCTGGGGGGGAAGTGCCTTTGAAAGAGATGGCTGCTGCTATTTAAAGAGATTATTTCAGAGCCCAACCTGTCCTTGTCAATTTGAGTCAGGGCCTGGATTACTCTTGGGTGACGCTTTGTTAGCAGGACACTTGAAGCTTTAGTTACTTACTGCTTAGCTGTGGTGCATGATCCCAACCAGCTGCAGGGCCCACGACTGAGCAGCAGGAAAGGAGTGCAAGGTTTGGGGTGCCTGAGTCTCTGCAGGGATCCTTTAAGGCAGCCCCAAGGGATACAGGTCCTCATGACTGAGGCACAGAGAAGACAGCTCAGTTTGGGTCTTCTCTTGGCACAAGTCCCTGTAGCAGAAAAATACAGGTATCTAAATCATAAAGAAAAGAAAAGACCATCGAGGAAGCACTGTAGCAACAGTTAGCTACATCTGTGTAGATATCTGTTATATCTATTTATATGGGATTTATAGATCTATATAGGAATATATATATATATATATATATATATATATATATATAAAAACTCCATCTAAATCTGTCTTTCTTTGCCCTGAGAGAGCCTTAGCAAAGGCAGTCACAGTTCCAGATACAGAATGATTGTGCAGAGAGGATGGGGCACAGGTCCTTCTGTGGTACCTATCCTCTCAAAAATATTCCTGATGAAGAGCAGTGCAGTCTCCAGACTGCTTGTGGGTGGACTAGGTATCCATTTCCAGGTATGAGTGGTCCCTCAGTACCCTCTGCTTTCTACTGAGGGCATACAAAACCTTTATCTCCAACAAAGAAAACAGACCTGTCATAATATCTAACCCAAGCTGTGACACAACTCTCCCCCCAGGATATCAGGAGAAAACTATAATCTGATTTACATGGGAGAGTCAGAATAAATGATCAAATAGTCCTCTGGGATCTCTGGAAAGTCTGAGCTGTGCTGATGGAGCCTTCCCTACACTGGTGTGGCAGGCAGGCCCACATTCTCTTGACTTCATCAGTACCGATGAAGCTCCAGATTCACCATTTTTTCCAGTTTCTTACACACAAACCCCTCTTATTCTTCCTTTTCCAGGTGGTGGATGTGCAGGTTGTGGTGATGCCATGTGCTACAAGTGGCCACAGCCCAGCAGCATGCTGCTGCCAGGAGAGATGAGGAAAAAATGTACTCAGCTGCTGCCAGCACTTGCAGCCCTGCGGCCAAGTTACGTTCAGGCCAACTTCACTGGTGCCTTGAAGAGCAGAGGGAAGGCAAGGGGAGTCACTACTTTGTTCACAACACATCTGAACTGCAATGGTGGGCAGGAAATGGAACTTCATAGCAGTGAAAAGGGCAATTCCTTTGGCTTTTGGGTATCTGGGGGTCCAGACCAATGTGCTCGAGTCCTGACACGAATTCAGTTCCTCACAAATGAGGCTCTGATCTGTGATTGACACTTGTAGACCACGCTGCATGGGTAAAAGGACTTCTGGGACCATTTGGTCAAGGAGCTGGAAAAAAATTCACCAAGCTGTTGCATGACAGAAGTACATGAAGCACTGAACAGCTATCCCTGTAAAACACTCCCAAACAAGCAGCCAGCTATAGAAAAAAGATCTTTGGGAATTTCTGCTGCAGATTTCAGCACATGTCAAACATTCTTTCAAAGCCTTTGCCACTTCCAAACCCGTTCACAGTGCTTTAAAAAACACCACAATTACCACAGGAAGGAAAAACTAGCTTTCAGCTTTGATTTTTTCATTTTTATGGGTGGAAGGAAGGGATAAGTATAATTGTATTGCAGGTACAGTGAAGAGATATCTAACAGAATTGTCATGAAACTGTCAAGGACAACACTAAGTTACAGGTCACCCCAGATGACATTTCTTTTCAAATCTAGTGTTTCTTACTTCCTTCCCAGCTGCTCTTTGGTGGGTCCTAAGGGAAGGAAGCCAAATCCTCAGTGCTGTATAGTTTCCAAAGGTTTCATTTACTACTTCCATGCTGCCACCACTCACACTTTGTGTGTTTGTGCAAGGAAATCATCGCTCATACCTGCCCAGCTTTAGGCTGAGACATCAGTAACACCAGACTCGGCCAGAGGCACTGTGTAATCTGAAATGGCAGTTATTGGGAAGTGGTTTTATCCACATCATCATAAAATATTATCTTTTAACCTAGATTTTGAGTCCAAAGAAAGAAATAAACCACACAGTTGAATCAAGGGACAGAACTGAAATTCAGTGTTTGTGTGCTGGTGTATAAGAAAAAGCAATGATTGGAACTGGAAAGAATTGGAAAATCCAAGTCTCAGAATAACAGTTTTACACTCACCAGGTCATACATAACTGCCAGCCTTCCTCCCTCAGTCCCTGGTGCAAAACCCATTAAAAATAGCATAATGTGGAGAGCAACAGCTGCTTCTTTTTCTAGAAAACCTTTTAAACAAGGTTATGCTGCACTTTTCCTGAACTAAAAAATAAAATAGAACCATTTTGCTGTCAGAATGGAAAACAATGCTTCATTTTCTTGTAACAGAGAGAACTCAGTTTGGACAGCACTGAGAAAAATAGCTATGGCCATTGTAAATAAGGACTTTATTGAATTACAGGACTTGAAAGATTGTTTTGAAGAGTTAGCCAAGCCTTTCCCCACACTAAATAAAATTAATAACATTTCCAACCTCAGTGAGAACAGCATGGGTGGGAAGTGATAGTCTATCCAAAGCAGAGAATTCTTTACAGAATTTGATCACTTGCAGAAGAAAAGAGGGTGGAGACAGTCTACAGTTAAGCCAAGAAAAACAATGAAAGTTTCTCAGAGAATAGCAACTCAGAAAACCAAAATGATAATTGAGGATTATGTAACATATTGATGCAAATGTGGTGGTAAACCACTAAATCAGTATGGATAAAGAAATATAGACAACTCATAAAGAACTTCCAACTAAAAAAAAAGAAAGAAAAAAAAAGAAAAAAGAACAGGCACCAAAAAGCTTCCCATTTCCTTCTAATTAAAGATACTAATTTAACTCCCATCTCAGATTCTTCATAAATCAATATTCATAGAGCAGACTGGAGTTTCAGCCCCCAGTGTTTATATTATATTTATCATATAGCAGCTGATAAATATACTGACCTATGGCAGTAAAATGTCAAGTTCCCATTTGCTATCTTTAGGGATCTCAGAAAAGGCTGACAAGGTAGATTGAAATCAGTGGAAACAGAAGTAGCTCCCTCAAGCTGTATTTCACAGAGCCTGAAAGAAAGGGCAGGCATCAATTCAAAGAACACATTTCCTGGAGCAAGAGGCAACAGGGAACCCTGGATGTGCTTTATCTAAAGTTATGGGACAGACTGTATCTGTTTTATGTAAACATTTTTGCAGAAAGGATGAGATCTTTCTCAAGGCAAAGAGACAAAAGTATACATTAGAGTCCAAAAATGATCTCCTCAAAATAGTAACCATCTCCATAAGAGGTCTAATACTTAGATGCTGAACCAATGTTCAGATGAGGAAAAACTGGCAGCACAAAGCTTGCGCCTTGCTGCTACAAAAAAATGCACATTCTCTTCTACTGAGACTAAATAACTGATAAGAACCAGGAAAATATTTTGTGCTGCTATTTGGGATATTGAACTGTAACATCCTGCTTATCTCAGTTTCAAGTGGTGAGATAACATTTCTAATGCATGCAGAGGCAGCAGATTAACATTGCAGATGCATGAAAGTATCCAGTAGTCTATTCTAAGCCACCTCACAAAATTATATCAATGAACAAAGACTGTATTCAGTTATCTTTGAATAACATGAGATCCCTGATGTTATCACTGGCTCCAGGGCTTTTGTCCATCTGGGTCTAAAGCACTGGTCCTGCAGTTGTGTTCACACAGAGTGGAAGTGCACTGGCAGAAGCCCACACAGGGAATCACTGAAAATCCACATTTGATTGTGCAGAGAACAGCAACTGTGATCAGCAGCTTCACTTCTGCTTTTCCAGCAGAAGTGGCACCACATAATTTCACATCACAGTGGCACCACATAATTTCAAAATATTACTGCAATAATTTCTTCTCACTAGCAGAGATGACCAGGCATTCAAATGGCAAGTGAATGGTGAGCTGAAACACAATTAATTTTGCAGGTTTTTAACAGACTTAACTCCCAAAGGGATTCTGATTTGCCTATACATAACTATTACACGATGCTTTCAGAGGCTTAAAATGCCTTCGAAGATGTTTGACCCAGCAGCAGAGAAGAAGAGCTGGTGTTTCTGCTGAAGCAGATCAGCGCTTGCCGGGGTGCCGCACACCGGCCTCCGCAGCCTGGGCTCGGACTGGACTCCGCTCCCCTACAGCCTAAGCTCGCTCAAGGTCAGGTACGTAACAGTCGGGGGCTGTTCCTCTGTCCGAGCACTCATTGATCCAAATCCTCTTCGCTGCCGTCCCGCTGTGTCTAATTAAAACACTGAACTCTCGGTTGCAGTTCACGCTGTGCCCGGGATCAGCTGGCCCGGGCTGTGCCCGGCGCTGTTGAGGGAGGAGGAGACCGAGGAAGCCGCCGGAGCCAAAGGTGGGGCGGGAGGCGGAGCGGCCCCGGGGCAATTGGTGGGCACAAATAGGTCACCTCAGGGCAACCAGCTGCCAGGGGCCTTTCACACGGATATGCCAGCCTCTCCCCTTCCCCCGCCCTTCTGCCGGGCTGCCCCCGACACCTTGCCCGGCCTCAGCCTGCTCCCACGCTCTCCTTCCAACAATCCCATCAACGCTGTGCAAGCAAGTCCCTCCCAGTGGCCCCAGCAGAGCACTTCGTGCACCCTGGACTGCTATAATTTCTTCTAAATTCAAACTATAGGCTTTTGCCCCATCAGCTTCTTTTAATTCACTTTTTTAATGATAAAGATTACTCCAGAATTATTTATAGCATCCTGATGATTCAATTGGCTCCTGTCCTCACCTTTGCTGCTTCTTATTCCTCGAACACATGCAATGAGCCCTCCATTTCCCTTCGACTTTTTTATCCTCTAATCTTGTATTTCCTCTTTTCTCAGTGTTAATGAGAAGAGACATTAGACAGTCACCACTATGAAAGTCATCCCTTCATTACTGTGTAGACAGCAAAGAGTAGTATTAAAAAAGATAAAAACAGGTAGCACTTACAGAAATAAAAATTACAGAATTACATAGATTAATATCTGCATTAAGACATAATATCTCTGTTATTCTTACAAAGAGTTCCAGTGGTGGGAACAAACTGGAACTGAATTAAAGAACCTTTGGGACAGATAATCTAAAGCATTTTACTGTATCTGAACAGAATACTGTAACAGTTCTTTTAACTTACTTTGAGCCAACTGGTCTCTTAAGGCAAGGAAGGATGTCCTAAAATCTGATATTGGAAACAGCATCCATGTTATCCTGATTTCCTACATGGATGCTACTTTAGGTGATAATTCTTGCTCTTACTTCTTTCATCCTAAAAATAACTAAACAATGCATGCAGATACAACAAACTAATAGCAAGTGTAGCCACCACCAGGCTCCCTCCTAAAAACATATGGAACCAATTGCACTTTAACGAACTCATTAGAAAAAAAATTTTAGAAAAGGGGTGGAGGACAATAGCTGAGTTCACATCTGTTTTCCAACAACTGGAGTTAATGTTCTGCCTCTAGAGTTTGTGGAGTGTGCTAATCTGCTCATTTGTTCATATGCTCACAAGGTTTTGCATGCCTTGGATCAGCTTTTAGAAGAATTTTTTTCATGGGCCCTTCTCTTCCTTCTTATGGTTATAATATTTCCCTATGGCAACTACCACAAATTCTCCTATTAAGCAGTGGCATTATGAAAGTATTTATGTTGTCTTTTAATGCAGTTTTTCAGCTAGAATTAAAGAGGTGAGAAGCCAGTACTATACAGTAACAACTAGCTGTACTGTTGGGGAATCTTGTTGGGCAGGATCCATCATGTGATTAATTACACAGGCAGCAGGATGAAAAAAATTCATACACATTCTTGTTCACTCTCTGCCTGGAAACATGCATTGGAAGCATGTTTGAAGAAAAATTGCAGCTAAAGATGTAAGGGATCTGTAATAACAAAGAAACTACTGTCATCCTGCTATGGTATTGTATATTCAGTCACACGTATTTTAAAAGGAATTTTAACCAGGGATTTTTACTGCATTGGCTTTAAAATTATACACATACTGTAAATTTTCAGAGAAATGGCAGTGGAGTGATTAGCTTGGCTCCTCTCTCTGGCAAGTCATTCTTCCCCTTGCAAGTCTCCATGACCTTGTGGTAATTAAGAGGAAAGGAGACCACGCTGAGTAGCAAACAAAAATGGGATTTATTTCCAGCTGTTTCTCTGTTTTGTTAGGTATCTCCACTCACATGGCAAACATTACCTATATTCAAAGGCTTCACATACATGGCTGATGCCTTCCCTAATAGAGAAAGGTACACAGCTGTTAAGTAACAGACCTTTGCTACACTGCTGTTTGTCATGACTTGTGTTCAGCAAGGTGCTACTCAACACATGAATAGCTCCTCAGATATTAGCAGGTCCTTCATGGAATGAAATTGTGGCTTCAGTTGCAAATAATTATCTCATTTAATTGGTGTGGTTTGCAATACTGATCTGCTAAAGACACTAGCTGAGTAATTCTAATTTGGGAATAATCAAGTACTTCCCCCATATTATTTTCCCTGAATATGATCCACCACAGACTCACAGATCTATTTCTCATTTTTATGTGACGCAAATGGGTGCACATAATGTTACAACAGCGAAGGTCCACAGCCTTCTGCAACAGAAAATATAGCAAATATCAGATCAACATGTGTGCAATACAAGACTGAGAGTCAAGAGACTATTCCTGAATCACTAATTTTGCTGGGAACATAGTTAATCCAACTTTCTAAGGACAAAGGTTTCTTTTCATTAAAATGGGTGGGCACACTGCATATCATATTTCATGGGGTTCCTGAGGCACAGTCAGGCTTCATAAAATGCCTGAAATCTGTCAAATGAAAGGACATAACTAGTTAAAATACAAAACAAACAACATAATTCACTAATATTCCATGTGACCCACCTTTTCCTTCAGCTTTCTGATTCAGTTTCCTTGCGGATCATTGCTCAGGAAGCTGAAGCCACAGACTGAAAACAGCCTGAAGCCATGGGATGCTTACCTAATGCTGGCAAACAGAATCCAGCCTAGTGTGCTGGCACCAAGATGACACCAGAGAGTCAATTCCTGCAGCTGACTCACTGCTGGCTTTAGGCGTAGCACAAAATGTATTGTTTTGAAGAAGGCTGGATCAGAGTTGTCTGTTCCATGACACACACACTTGTTAACTTCTCCAGGGAGGGCAGAGACAGAGCTGATCCTCACAGTGCTTCACACTATGAACCATATGATATGGGTTTTTAACTGCATCAGAGATTATGCCTCTATGACAATAGCAGGAGAACCTGACACTTTTTGATGTGCCCTGCCAATTGAGATAATAAACAGGAATACAAATTGATATACAACAGACCAGAGAGGGGCTAGCACTGGCACGGAACATGAAGGTGATCACTCATTCAAGGCTGCAGCCACAAGACCTGTAACTCCAACAGAGGCTGCCCCATGAACAACAGAGGCATGAAAACTCCATGGAAACTACCAGGGATGTGTGCTAAGAATCATTACTACCCAAAGCTTTAAATGGCAATGTCTACTTCATTCTATTGAAATCACCACTGCAAGAGGCCCTTCATTGTTCACCAAACAGAAGTACTGTTGCAGAGCAGACTTCTGCTTCCCTGAGAAGCACCCCAAAAGCTGCATACCTGCTCTGAACAAATCAGCCTCTCCAGGTAATAAAACTCTACTTCTGCATCTGTTCAACAACTGCTTGAACCCAGCAGTCAGAAACCAAATGAATTAGGAGAGTGAAAGTGACCTCTTCCAAATGGATCATGTAATAAGTCTCAATTTACATTAGGTATTCAACAGCCTCCAAGCAGCAAGAACTTCTGGTCATGAGCAGCTGACAGAAGTTAAGCCTGTGACAAGAGCCCAAGGTACCTCCACAGTCTCTAATGGAGACGAATCTTCTCTCAGGGGCAGGTAGGCAAACTACAGGAACCTTGCACTGATTTCATCATCCAGCAGTGTTAAATCCAGAGAGGTGATTACACTCTTTATTTTCCTGCTCTTCAGGGTAAGGCACTTTCCTCTCCCTACAAGGATTGGTTTCCTACCATATTTTTGTCTCCTGAAGTAATCTCCACTTAATTTTCTCTGTGTTTCACATAAAGTCCTGTTTTTCCCAAGAGTTTGCTGAGCTATATCCTTTGTCAGCCTATGCTGCAGGATTTCATGCCCAATAAAAATGGGATTTTTTTCACATGGCACATATGTCCTCTGTCAACATATACACTTTATTTAGTAGATTCCTTCTCCCTATGCACCCTGTGGGATCACTGTGCAGTTATTTAATGCTTTTGCCAAGCATTTAACTAGTCCAAGAAAGAGATACAGAAAGACTGTACCAAAAGCAAACAAAAAAGCACCTCCCAAAATAGACTTAATCCTTATGTTTGCTCTCCCTTTCACCAATCTGCCTGCTGGCATAAATTCACATCCCTGTTCACTGGTATGCTTTTTTTGGCTGCCAGCATCTTGGGAACATCTCAACAGCTGGATTTTGTGCAAACCTACATTCATATGATCTCATTGTGTTCTCATATATGGCCATTTCCAAGATGAACGTGCTAAAGAATGCTTTTTCTCTCTGATGGTAATCATTTACTGACTAACTTCTCAGAACACAAATATGTTTGCATCATATTCTTTCTTCTGCTCTCACATCTTCTGTCTTCTGAAAAAATCTGCTTCACAATATAATGGGTATTGTCACAACTCCAGATTTTTGGTACTTTAGTTGCCAGTTGTCTTACCCTGCAGCTTTCTTCTGATTATTTATAAATTACAAAAGTGATTTGGGGCAATTAACCAAGATGACCAAAAGTCTCAGGACAGGTAGTCCTACTGAAAAGCAGAATCCCACTTGGCAGAAATATTCCTTCTGGCTACATTTCCCTGAAGTGGAAAAAACTACTCTCTGATTACAGAAACAACCTCTGGAGGATAATACTAGAGAAAACCCACACTATTTTGTTTAGTTCTCCATGGCTATCAGACCAGCACCTCACTATAGTCAAACATAACACAGTATGCAAAAAAATGCAGCAAGTGCCTTAGAGGGACTGAACTGTTCCAGGAGCCTGAGAGCAATTCAGGAGGAACCTCAAGGAACTGTGCTGTCAAGGGGGTGAGTGGCCTCAGCAAAGGTGGTCTGGAATGGAAATTGCCATATTTTTTACAGTGTGTTGAAGGGAAAACTGTTTCAATGAATGTTCATTGCTTTTCCGTGTGTGGCATAGAGGATGGCAGAGAGAGCTTGCAGAAATCTTCCATGAACAGGCTCCCTTTGCAATACAGAGAATGCATTGGGTGATTCTGCTTAAAAAAGGACAGAGTCAAAGGACAACTACCTTCAGAAAACAGCAGCCAATTATTCATAAATATTCTTCTTCAACTCCCCAGTCCCCTCTCTTGAAAGCACGGACAACATACAGATAATATCTCACTTCAAGATCACAGCCTACAACATCAGCATCTCATATTGAAACACAGGGTAAAACTGAGGGTAGATTCACTGTTACCTTTTACAGTTCCCCTCTCAGGACCTTTCCATAAGAAAATTAGGATTTATGTAAGTTTTCAGCAGGCATAATCAAATTTATTCTCAAAACAAATATTCGTAAGAATTGCAGTATGCTACATAGTGATTCAAGCCAAAACACCCAGAAAAACACTGCCACTCCAATTTTCATAGCTAATTTAACTTTTTGTTTCATAAAAATGTTAACTTATTCAAACCAACCCTGAGGGCTTAATAAACACTGAGGTTGTTCTATGCCTCATCAAAGTTATCAGCTACATTCCAGGCACAGAATCTCTGTTACTGAGCTTATTTTGCCTTGCAACTGAGCTTACAACTTAACTTGTTACAGAAGCCACTGAAGATGATTATACTTTGGACTCTAAGATAGCATCTCTACAGGATCATTTTCAGATATTCAAATAACTTGATTTTTTTTGACTGCTAAAGAGTGGTAAAGACCAAGGAAATCTGTTCTAGTTTGCAGGGGTTTATTTTCAATGGTTAAAACACTGTTTATCCTGAACAATGGCCTTTAGGATTAAGTAGGTTGCCTTACTGGCCTCTCATTTTTTCATGCAATAGTTTGAAAAAGAACTCAAATGAATATGAGGAACAATACCAGGAAAGAGATACCTTTAAGTATTATAACACCAGCCTAAAGGGGTCAAATACTGATGCCTATCAGTCAACACCCGGGAGCCTGGAGGACAAACATTGTTCCACCAAGACCCTGCCAAAAATCACACACATTGTCAGGCTACCATCAATAGTGTATTTTTGCATGTGATGCTACCAAGCCCAACCAATTTTAAAACCCTGCCAAACCAAGAAGAGCTCAGATGGCTCCTCAGGGGATCCTATGATACTGTCCAAACATAAAGCACCACAGACAGATGTCACCTCCCACAAGACTGTCACACGTTGCATGGCCCGAGTAAGATGTTTCTGCACTCTTCAAAAAGAGCATATAATGGTAAAAGCCCTACAAGCTCACAAGATCTAAAGACACCGAGTCTTCCAACATTCCTGCTTTGCCTGCCCCAGATGAAATTCTACAGGGAAAGAAACATCCAGCATCCCTTCCTCCTCCTTTCTCCCTTCCTTTCATTGCCCCACTTGCTGTATTTACAGCATCAAAAGTTTTTTCATCCCATTCCATTGTAATCTGTGCAAATAAATACAAGCGTAAAAAAACCCCAAAACTTTGGGGAGCCTGGGCCACTTCCAGCTTGCCTGGATGACTGGGCTGTGCATGGAGCTGGAAGGGTGTTTTTTAAAAGGAGGGAAGCAGAAGAGAACAGTTTAAGAATCTTGGCTCAGGCTGGGCATATTTCCGCCTAACTCTGGCTAAACCTCAGCACGAAGGGCTGGACGAGGAGCCGATAGGAAGCCGGGGAGGGAGGGAGGGAGGGAGGGAGGGAGGCTGCGGGGCTCTGCAGCACAGCCACGGCACAGCCCGGACAGCTGAACCATGCTTCTCCTCTGGGCACTGGCATTTCTCCTAGTCCTGCAGGAGCAAGATCCTTTAGGTAAGTGACTCTGAACTTGCAAAGCAGAAACTATAGGTTAATCTTAGTATGGTCAAAGCCTTTGCATGGGGTGGGAGGGGGAGGCAAATAATTGCTCAATTTCTCTATGGGTTTTATGTGAAGGTGACACAGGTATGTGTCAAAATTCTGTGGGCATATTGGTTTTAAGAGGTAAAACTCCATTTTTGTGACATTAAAGCCTGTCCTGTAGGCATATTGCTTTAGTAGAGATTTTTTACTTCTTACAGGAGATAGTATCACCCTGCCTTCAGAAATTTAGAACCACATTGAGGTGCTGCAGACAGTGCTCTGAATTTCCATAATTACTGTTCTGACAGTCATAATAATGTCACACTAATCGATTTGGAAATGAGATTGAAGTTCAATGTGATTAGAGAAAGATTCTCCTTTACTCAAAGCCTTCTTTTTAAATTTCCTGGTAACACCATCACAATTTTATTTCTTCTGCTTTGGATTGCTTATTATTGAGATTTTGAGGGACATAATGACTTCTCCAAAAGCCTTGTGAGAACAAAGTATAAACAGAGAACATCTGATAAGCCTACATCTGAATTCTACTTTCATTAACATGAGATTAGAGCTGAATAACCTGTAATCACATTGTAGTGTGACTGAAAGCTATTCAGTTTGGCTAGTTCAAGGGTTTACAGTCCCTGTGTAACCACAAACCTGACTTCCCAGCCTGTTTGTACTACATCTTTCCTGCTAGCTGAGGCTCAGCTTTATTTTCCCTCTGGTCCTACTTTCTTGACAGCACAATAGGTGTATTTCATGGCAGGGTAGTAAGATCCTATTACATTCAAAACATTTCCTGAAAAGCTGTTAGTTCCTCCTGTCCCCAAGTTCTAGTCATTCTTCCTTGCCCTGACTCCCTCCTACTTAACTGGCTTTGTGATGTTTATCTCAGTGATGAACTGAAATACCAATGCAACAGCAAGAGCACTCTAACTTGTTTTCACTCCACAAGAATTGACTATCCTCCTGTGCGTTTTGCAAGCTTCACCAAAATAAATGTGAAATTAAAGAAAATTAAAAAAGGCTTTGTCTATTCCCATAAAAATATGGTTTTAACCTCAAATCATTAGTAAACTCAGATAAAATCCAGTTAATTAGAATAGCACTTCAATAATAACTGCAGTGGAGACTAGCACCCAGTATCATGCCAGGTGCCAGCTACACAGTCAGCAAACCATGTTTACTGTCTTAATGGTGTACATTATGCAAAATGAGAAATTTTGTATCTGTCATGGTCAGGGTAGCACCCTGCCTGACTGAAGGCTTAAAAAAGCCATCCCCACGTTCCCTCTGCTACCCTTGAGTTGGGGAACATAACTTTTGATTCCCTTGCAGATTCCCCCCATCCTAACTCGTCTTAAAAATTATTCAGCCACACTAGAATTTACATTTAGATTCAATCATTAATATAAAGAATCTCCTACTCAAAGAGCTCAGCCTCCAAATCATTCAGGAGGAGAGGCTGGCATGGGGGCCCTTCTGGATGCAACCACGTGCTCCTGCCACAGTTTATAGCGTGGGTTAGTTAGTGGGGTGCTGCTCAAATGCAGCGCACAATGTAGCCTGGAGCACAATACCTGCCCCATTTAAACGTGTTCCCCCTCTTCCAAGAACATCCAGGCAGATCGTTCTGAGGGGTGTGGCAGCCCAACAGCGAAGATTTTGCTCCGTGTTTATGCGCGGCAGAGAGGTGACCTGGAGCTCTTGGGTAAACAAGCTGCGGGCAGGGAGGCTGCCCCCGCGACCTGGGCCATTGGCAGGGCTCACCGAACACCCAGCGTCCTACCCGGGACAGCTTCCAGAGGAGGCACTGCTGCTCCACACTGTGGCGTGATTTGCTTTTAAACAGCAGAACTTTCATTCGGGTTTAACTACAGGTTAAAGTAAACCAAGTGTATGAATGTGTTTCTTCATTCACCTAACGTTTTTTCAATTCTCAAAATCTTCTGAATCCTCTGATACCCACATGCAATATCAAAGCTGGGAAGATCTATAAGCTAGTGCATTATCTGGAAACTGGAAAAAAAAAATCCTTTCAGAACAGCCAGATTCTGTCCCAAATTGACCATTTGCATTATCACAGAGGAGCATTTTTCCTCTGTTAATTTAATCTTAGGAGATTAAATTAAACCACTGCAATGTAGAATTAAAGTCACAGTAAAAATTTATGATAGATATCCTATTTTAGACCAGACTTGGACTCATATTTTTCTACTAACAAATTAATAATGGTTTAACCTATACTCCATGTTATAGGTATTTTCTGTCCTTATAGAAACCTATCAGCATTATTGTCTCCAACACAAGGATTACAGTCTCTGCAGAACCCACCTCTGAGCTCCAGCAAGGAAGGGGAAGTAAAGTTTGTCACAACAAAGTGTACCCAGAAATATGTGTTAAGATTATGAGGGATCTGGAGATCAGGATTCAGTACAAAAGTCAGCCTTTTGTAAAGAGATTTTATATATCTGTAAAGCTCTATGTTTGCTTATGTTTATTCAAAAGGAATTTAAGTTCTGTGGACTTTCTAACCCCCAAGTGTAAAGCAAAAGTTAATATCAAACTTGCCCCAAAAATCAGGAGTTTAGAAATACAGGACTCCTGTTGCTCATCTGCAGGATGTGGCTCTATTCATAAACACAGCTGATCTGCTCTGGTTGAAGCAGGTGTAAGTCCTGGGCCTGAATGTCAGGATCTACTATGTATGCATGTATGTATTTCCCCTTCTCTCACTATTCTGCTTCTAAGTTGTTGCAGAATACATGAACTGTCTGCCAAGAGAAAATATATCTTCAAGCAAGTTCTTAGATTTGTTTAGATATCAGAAAAAACCCTAAAATTATATTCTTTCATTGTACTTATTTCTACTACCATGACTCAGACATATGAAAACTACACAGTCACAGAGCTGACTAATAAGTCACAGACTCACCTCACCCACTCCCCATGATCATAGTTTCTATTACTAAACACAGACCAAAAGCCATGTCCTCAGAAAACTGAGAAACTCTTTTATCCCCTGATACCAGTGGTTATCCTCAAACTGATGGTGGCATCCATTATTTATGTACCTCACATCCTCCACTTTTAAGCCAGCCTTAAGCTCACTAATTCTGCACAACTTGGATTCTTTATGAATACTAAGACACAGCTCCTCTTCTTCCTAAACAGCTTCCCCTTCTCTACACATGAGTATGTCCTATCAGCTTCTAGCTATAACCCTCCTAACATTAAGCCTTAGTTTCCATAACAAAGATATATTGACACAAAAGTAAATACATAATAAAGGCAAACTTTTCTGCAGCCCAAAGCATCATTGTAAGATACAGCACGAATTAGACTAATGTACCTGCTAATTATGCAGCTCGTGTCTCTTATCAGTCCAATTCCCCGTAGTCATTTCCATTGCAGCAGCAAGTGCAAGAGGATATTCTCTGGCTGCTTGTTCAGAAGACTAGAATGCTGAAAACATGCTCCAAGTCGACAGTTCCCTCACAGGAACATTTAATTGCTATCCTTCTTCCTTTGAATGAAAATACACAAAACTTAAGTGCTTCTTACAATCACAGATATGGTCAAATAGCAGAAAAAGGAAAGTAGTTTTTCAAGTAGCAATTTTGCTTCTGGCACATAGCCATGGCAGGGGCCCAGGTTTTTCTGTGCCTTAAAAAAAAAAAAACACCCACTGGAAGAATGAACTCTCCCTGGCCTTGTGCACTCCCTCTCAGTCTCCACTGCTGCATGAGAGGTGGATCCCCTTATGAAACGAGAATTACATGGGTCACAATAGCAAAAGCTTCCTGTAAATGAAATAGTTTTACACAGAAATACATGCTATCTAGTCAGGAACAATTTCTTTGAGGCCCCATTTCTGGTTTTGCACATTTCACAAGCACAAGTGATGCATGGTCAGAGAAGAGCACACTGTGACACAATGTCCCACACACAGGTGGGTGGAACAAAGCAGGCAGACATGTCAGAACTCGTAGGCTGGTACCTCACTCACCTTCATTAGTATGTTCCACAACCTATGGCATTCCCCCTTTGCTCCTTCTCTTTCAGGTAAAAAAAATTAAAACAAGTACAATCTTAATTGATGTAGGATCTGAAGTAATATTCATAGTGGCATATTCTACACCTCGATAAGGAGAGTATGAACCAGGGCTGCAGTTTTGGAACTCGACTTTCTGATAAGCTGATTTAGCTTCTAAAATTAATATTAAAAATAACTAATCTGATGGAAGAAACTAACTTCAGGATGTTTGCCTTATCGGAGGATCCTAAGTCTTGGATACCAGAGAAATCCCTTGGATTTTGTATCATGTTTGAAACCTTTCCAAGACTTGACATTTAGGCAGCAGTTGAAGTATTCAGTGAATATAAAGATTACAGATTAATCTCTAATCAGGCATTAAAAACTTTCTGTGTACCTTCTCGGAATTAAAAACAAAACAAAACAAAAAACAAAAACAAAACAATAAAAAAAACCACCAACCCCCCCCCAAAAAAAACCAAACAAAAAACCAAAGAAAAAGCAAAACCCAAACTACAAACAAAAAACAACAAACAAAAAACAACAACAAAAAACCAACCCACAACCCAAAACAAAAAAACAAACCAACAACCAAACAAAAAACAAAAAAAAAATCCAATAAAAAACCAATCTTCCCACAACTCCTAAATTTCATATCTTCCTGTACTGTCTGTTTACTGTCTAATATACAATGCCTGCTTTCTATCTCCCACTTTGAATAGATCATATTTACCCTGTATGAAATTAGCCTTGTCATTCTGCCATAAAAGGTAGAGCCTAGTAAAGGTGTGTGTATATTTAAATATTTACATATATATATATTTACATGCACATGTATATATTTGCATGTAAATATAAGTGAACCCATGCAGTTGCCTCCAGTGTGCATATGGCAGTGTGTAAGTTGTTAAGGAATTTTATATATTTATTACAATTCCTGCAGTCTTTATTGCAATCACTAAAGGTAAGAATTCCCTTATCTTTTGGAAAATAGAGACTAAATGCTACAAAGTGATTCAGAGATGTCTAAATCACAGCTAAGCATTAGTGTTTTATGGACTACAGGCAGAAAGATGCTTTATATCCAGTTAAAGATATGCTTCTGAGTGGCCAAGAACTTGAAGGGAATCTGTGCCATAAAAAGCATTTTTCAATACAACAATTGCTATCCAAATCAATTATTTTTGATGTCCTAACAATAAAATTTGATATGGCTTGAGTTATATATCACAGCTTAAAATAAATTTGGGCATACTGGTGATAATGAAACTAGTAGTGACACAAAGTTAATTCAGTACTTCCATATCCAAGGATGCCAATGTAATTAAGAGCTGACATTACTGGAAACTAACTCTGATGCCTTGAAAAACAGCCCCCAAAATTAAATATGACTAACAGTTTTAGCTTAACATAGTCTGTAATGTGAAAGCACTAGTATTGATAGTTATTAGTATCAGGTCAGGTTCAAAGCAATTGAATCTTTCATGAATTCAGCTGCAAGTTATCTTCATCAATCACTTTTGAAAACCACGTGATTTCTTGAGCTAGCATTTCAAAGTTACGTGCAAATTTCAAAGTGGAATCCAGCATTTTTATTTAGAGAAAAAATAATTTAAGCAAGGATCAGCAAATCCATTTAGAAGTCTGTTGCATTCCTCCCAAACTGGTTAGTGGATTCATCATTTGAACTTGATCCTCCAGTTCATGACCTTTCTCCTGTTGGAACATAAATCATTACTTACTTTCATTCATTTTCTCATCAAAGGCTACATGGCCACCTTATGCTATATGCTCCAGGAATAAAATGATACCACTAAACCTAAGGCAGTGTAATCAAAAACACACAGCACAACATGTTTTCTTGGAGAGTTAGACGTGTTCTCCTTCATTCCCCTGGCTCTATCACATGTTTTCAGGCTTCCTCATTGGCCATCTGGTTCCTGTTTCAATCTCCCATGTCTTTCACTTGGCTTGTGGCCTGCTTTGTTTAACCTTTCCCACCCCACTGAGCCCAAACAAGATCTTGCAGTCAACTTTCAAAACCACACTGATCACAGAATGAGGCAAAAGAATTTTACAGGTTTTAAGACCAATATGGAACATTGTGGTCACTCACCTTGACCTTCTCCATAATGCAAACCAAAGAACCCAACCTAGCAATTTCTAGATCAAGCCTGTAACTTCATTTGGACCAGCAGTGTGTCATTAGGAAGGATACTTTAAAAGACTTACCAGATCTGTGTGGTCACATACTTCAGTTCTGGCAGTCCTAGTAACCACAGAAAATGACAGCAGAGAGGCAGTTGCTTGGGTTTATTCTGATGCTTACCATTAGCAACTATTTGGATGATCAAAATGAACTATTTAACAGCACCTGTATAGAAAGAACCCTGACAGTCCTAAAAGGGAACTTCATCAGGGAGCACAGAGAAGCAACATTTTGCAGGTTGGGGGAATATATTAAATGGACAGTAGGCAGAAGAGCTTAACTCAGGGATATTCTCAATCTAAGGCCTCTGCTCTTAACCTGTTTAGTAAGGTTATTTTGATTCTTACTTCACTGCTCTTTCTCTCGCTTGCTGTAAGATCAAGTTTTGTACAGTCAGGCTGACCATGACACATAGATCTTACTCTTCATCATGCTACTTCTTTCAAACTTTAAGCATCTTCTTCTACTAAACAGATCCTTATTAACAACCAGTTCAGAGATGCTCCATTTCCCTGCTGGTGTCTGACTGAATCACAGACCAAGGTGGTTAGAACTACCCAGATTTATGGGCACCATCAGTGTAGCACAGAGGACTTAATCAGAGGAAAAAAGGCATGAGTAATTTTCTTATCTTGAACAGGAGAGTTCTGGTTCTTGATGGGATATAACCACCCTATATATCAAGTAGAATGGATTTCAAGAGTTTAACTAAACATCTCACTTGCAAGAAACATGAGGTGGAAATTTGCAGATAAGACATTAACTGAAAGGTAATGTTCTCTCTGCCATACTGAAATGTTACAAGTGTCTGCATGAAATAATCTATTAAGTTTCAAATGAGAGATTTAAGACATTGAAATATGTCTCCTACACACTTGCCTAAGCTGTCAGAAGTTGCAAACATCCACACATTTTAAATATGTAATTTATATGGCATACAAAGAACACTTCACTTTTAAAAGTGGTTAGTTTCAAAACTTACTACCAAAGTTGTCTGTATTTATGCATATGTTTTGAAACACAGACAAGTAAAAATTCCAATTCACATTTTAAAAAAATGTTTCTTCAGTAACTTCAGAAAGCAAGTACCTGGAAGTATCCTAAAAGGTCATTAGTCTTTTGCTTACATAGTTTGCAGCCTTCCACTCTTCCTTCACACTGTGACTTATTACTACATGAAGTAGAGATGCTGCTGGAGTAAGGTCAGTGCCAAAGGCAGATCGTGTCCCTTTCTTTCACCAGTTGCAATAAAGAAGGGCAGTGCTCACAAGCAACATTCCATGTGCTCTCTTTGAGCACATGGAAATTACTGCTTTGGCTGAATTGCCTGACCATAGTGACCCAGATATGTGCTGTATTTACAAGGGACCGGATGTGTCCTGTGACCAGCCCATCCCAGAGATAAAGCTGTGGCTTAAGAGCTAAAGCCAGACAACAGAATAACAATGAGTGTTTTGGGCAGCCAAAGCCTCAAGCCAGGACTCAGAAAAAAGAAGAAATCTACACTGACAAAGCACTGGCTGCCCAGCAAGCAGGAGCTGAAATAGCCTGTTCTGGCATGGTGCTGAAGGGGCAGTGACAGGAGCCTGAGCAGGTCTGTTCTGTTGTAAAAGTCACTAACAAGACATGGACATGCAGGTTGTGAGAGGGTCTCTCCTAGCTCAGCCCTCCCACAGCTCTATACTTTGAGGTCTATAACTAGACAGTCTTTTTTGCACTAACAATGGTCAACACTCATAAGCCATCACCACCAGCAGTAGAGAGGAAAAAAAGGGCAACTGCAAAGCAGCTGGTGTTGAAATACCTGCTGTATTTCAGCACTCTCCTGTAAACAGGTAGTTGAAGTTTTTAGGATTCTGTCCTAACAGCACCACCTTCTGGTGGCTGCACTAAAAAAACCCCAACCAAATTTCTGACAAACCAATTTCTAAATAATGCCCACTAAGTCAGGCCACATTGTAATCCCTCCTCCTCTCCATCCTCCACCCTCCAATTCCAAGGATGCCATTCCAACTCAGAGCACGTCTCTCATTCCTCCCAAACTGCAGTGATCCTTACTGACACGTGTTTGCCATCACCTGATGTCTACACTTCAGAAATCTTGGCACAGGCTTAAGATGAAGCACTGCAGCAGTTCCAAACCACTGCTCTGGCAAGTAGTACTGAAGACAGAATGACAATGTTACAATCAAACAATGAGTTACTGCTGCTTCCTCATTATCATAGCTGCTTCAAGCATCAAACAAGAGCAAAACTTGACTTTACATGCAGGAAGATACGTTATCACTTTAGCACAGTTTAAAATATTCCACTACAGTCCTCTGCACACATGTGAAAATGTAAATGTTACTGAATGCACAGAAACTATGAAAAGGAAAAAGGCTCCACTAAAGCATGGATACCAGCAGCAACTGACCTTTCATGGAGCACAAGCCAGCAAAATGAAAAGTTCAAAGAGCAAGAGCTCCTGAATACTGAGAGGCAAACACAGATAACTGACAGAGATATGTGACTGTATATAGCACCATATACGAGTCAGCAAATGTGCACATTTTGTTTCCCTTCCCATTGCAAAGTCAGACTGTCAGGGACAACTTTCTGGCACAGAGGAATCATCAGCCATCATCAGCATCCATTTGGAAAGTGAACAAGCTTAGCTACTCTTCAAAGCTTTACCCACCAGCTGCTTCTGAAGAAAGTCTACAAGGAACTGTTATGTAAGGCAGATTTTTCCAACAGTTAGGTCTTACACTTAAGGGAGACAGAATTACAGCCTGTAAACTTACCCTACACAGGTAGGAAAAAATAGATCATGTAAAACAAACACACACATAAGCAAAACAAATACCCATGGCAAGAGAAAACACCTTGTTCCAACTAACATGATGTGTGTAGGCAAGGAGACATTCACAGCACTGGGCCACAGCTGCAGTTATTGGAAAAGAAGTTCAACATTAGTACCTACATTTGGTTCATAAACAATGCTGTGTAGCATGCAAAATACAATTTCAGAAATCAGAAAGGCAAGGACTGCTATTAACCCTCTGCTAATTCACTGTGTATTTCCAGGTGCTGCAGATCCTGTCAGTATGGTAGCTGGAGGTTTGGAAACAGGAAGCTGGTGTAATGAACACATGCTCCACGAACGCTTAGATGTTATTGAAGAGGTAAGAGGGACTGTGCTGGCTCCTGAACCTTCCCAGACCTCTGCCCTATCCTTTGGACCAAAGAAGGATGTTTCTAGGCAGTGCCCCTTCTTGACTTTATTCTAGTCAAGGTTGGACTACTTTTTTCAGATGTCATAGTTTATAACTATCCATAAAGCCATTATCACCAGAAATACATCATCTTGATGAATTCCAAAAAAAAATTATTAACAATTTACTATATCTCAGCCTTTTCTAGAATGTTTATAACTGTGCCTTTAACCTAAAAATGTCAGAATCGGTATTTGTAAAGTTTCACATTGGCTTATGGGTAGATGTGAATCCTGCAGGTAACTCCAAGACTGACAGAGGAGTTTCTGCTCACCCCTGCTGACACTTAAATGAGCTCTATGACTGGGATTCTAGGAAAATTGCAAAGTTTGGGTTTTTTCCCCTGGTGTCCTAAGCACTCACAAGATACCTGTTAACCATTCTCAGCTGGGGAGTTCCCAAACTCCATGCTGTGGTTCTCAAATGGCAACATTACCTCTCTTCTGCTCCAGTCCCAGTCCCCTTCCTCCCACCACATCAGCTCCTCTCACCGTCCATGCAGATTCTTTTATTGCATATAATAAATTGCATTTCTCTCAGAAATGAAGAAGAATTAAAAACAAACTAATGCAAAGCTCCAAGAAGTCAAATTCTTTTTTATACAGAGGTGCTGTAACATAACTCTTGCAAAACCAAGTGCTAATACTTGGTGCCACTAGAGGCCAGCAGAACACAAGAAATGTTTAAACCTGCAATGCACAATACAGACTAAATCAGCTGTTGGCACTACAGGACATGAGGTTTGCATTTCTGCAAACACATCTGGTGCAATTCCTTCCACTTGACCCTTTGACTATCTTCTTTCTCCAATTGTCTCCCTTGTTTCCATTAGAAGGTAATAAAAACAGTGGAGCACCTAGAATCAGAAGTCAAATCGCTCCTCAACATCATCAGTGAGACAACATTGAACATCCCCACTGTTCCAGGAACTCCACTTATAGATATTTTTGATGGTCAGTATCTGGTCAGGTATAACCTAAGTTGAAAAAAAGGGTTACATATGTTATTATTAAATATGCAATATTTTCTCTCTCAAGATGTGAACTAATTTCTCCATTCAACTCAGGGTAGTTAAGGCCTCAGAACTGGGGGCCTCAGGACCCCAGTTCTGGGTCCAGTTTGGAAAATCAGATTTCAACAACCACTAAAGAGAGGGCTGGGAGAAAAGGAAGCAACTCACCTTAGAATGGCAGGACAGATGAAGTTATCTCAAGGTCACTTTCAGATTTAAGATTCTGCGATTCTTTAGCTTCATGTGTGACAAAATAAGGGGGGGGAAACAAAATTTAAAAAAAACCTGGAAGCATTCCCACTCTGATATCCTAAATCCAACGTTGACACATAAGCCCCTCACACAAAACACTCTCCTGGATAAATGTTTTTGGAATAAATTAAACCACAACAGAAATTAGTTGGATGAGACCACCTATTCTAGTCACTTTCTTATAATGCTCTATGGTCTTCATCCTCTGCCTAAGTAACAATAGTGAGTGTATTTAACTACGTGAGACACTCTTGGTGGAAAATAAACCACTTATGGACAGCTACAAGCACCCACAGATATGTTTATGAAGTCAGTTTTGTCAGTGCTGAGCTGTTTGTTCATTTATGATAACTGTACCTGGGCACTCTACAATGTGCTTACATGATGGAAGTAAGCCTGAAGTAGACAGCAGTAGAGTTTGTGCTGGGTTTTGGTTCTTGCAGTTGGCTGTATGAATCTGGTCACCAGGACTGGTAATATCCTCCCCAACTTTGTTATCCATTGAAGTTTTTACAGTTTTCTGTGAGGGGCAGTTAACAGGTTAACAATGAAGTTACTCCCCTGCAATGAAAGGGGGAACTCCAATAAAAGTATTGCAGTGGATTTAAAATGGAAATCAGCACATTTGCAGCAAATCTATAGCAGGTATTACTCAGATGGATCTTGCAACGACTACCAAATTGCTCAAGAATTACAGATTGGACCTTCCTTGTATGATTTTGTGAATCAAAGTGACAATTCCCCACTTTAGAGTTGCAAGATTCATGTTTTAAATGAGATTTATCCACAAAGATTGATCCTGATCTCATAACCAAAAATAATTACATCAACTCTTCTCTATACAGATACCAGCTGAGCACTGTGAAGAGAGAAGACAGCTGAATGTAACAGTGTGGTTGTCATAAACAGTTGCCCTTCTGATCATTTAATAAGCTTGTGTTTCCAGAATTTGTGCAGGGTGAACAACCCTAAGCTATAGTTCGACTTCTGTGTTGCTGTGCTTTATAATAAAAAGGTATTTGCTTTCAGACACTGTTTCAAACTTTGCATTCTAAATCTTTCAGGAGCCCTACTTCACCAAAACTGCCTTTCAAATACAGCACTGTCAGTAAGAAAACAAGATCAGGTGGTGTTCAGGACTAAAGCAGAGCTAATAAACTTCCCCTAATTCAAAAGCTCCCTCCTACCCCTGCAAAGAAGTGAACTCTTGCTATTGGTTTTAGCCAACAAACTTTCAGCTGCAAATTCCCCTCGAGACATGCTCAGATTGTCTGACAGAAATGAGTGTATAGTCTGCCTTTGGACACAAGACACACTGCTGCCATTGACCAAAATGGGAGTCCTGTCAGCAAGTCCCAGTCAGAATCATTTGGACACACAACAGCTACCATATTCTGTAATCTTTACATTGCTCTCCCTTGCCATGGTGACAAATGCAATCCAGAATTAAATCCAGGACACTGACTTTTTCTTTCAAGACAAACAGCAATACAACTTCTAGGAAAAAGAACCTGACTGACCCTTACACAATGAGGGAGCACACATATATACACGTGTGTAAAGTAAGGGGAGCTTGCATGTTCTTGATTAACATGCAGTCTATTTTCATTGACCTAGTTAGAAAACCTTTCCTCCACTTTGTACTTTTTACCCTTAGGTGTTTTTATTTTGAGAACAAGCTGAAGAGATGTCATCCATGCCAGCAGGGAATAAAAATTCAGAGTTCCAAGAGTAAGAAATTACAACATGCAAAATGAAAATATTGAGCAATAACTACAGATTACATGTATCACGTACAGACAATTGCTCATCAAGAGCACACAACTCCCAAACTCTCATCAAAACAACAATTTCTGAATAATCCTGTGGAAGAGAACATCTATGGAAAAACTAAGTTACATAAACTGAGTCATCACTCACATCAATATGAACACCAAAAGGCACAGTCTGCAAAGACTTACACAGCTTTAATTTCATAATCTCTTCTTACATACATATATTTAAGGCACAATCCAAAACCTTTAAACATTAATGACACAATTGTACTACTGTCAACATTACTACTGCCTTGGGACAGTCTGCCTTAGCAAGAATGAAATGTAGAACACATCTTCCTTGAAAAGAATCAAGGTAAAAAAACAGAACTTGACAAAGTTTCTTTAAAACAGTCTTAACTAGACACAAAACCTCGAGGCTGCTATCTCCACATAGCAGGAAGTGGGCTAGCCCAAAACCAACTCTGCATACAATAGATATAAAACTTGCATTAAAATGGCACTCAATGTTTATACAAAAGAACGCCTTAAATCATACAAGTGTGATTTTTGTTTCATAAAACAAACATTATTTCAGCATGATATAAGCAGAAAAGAAATAATGACCTGTCATTCATTGATTGCTGAAGGTGCTATACAGAATCCTGAGTAGATGGCACATAAGCTTGGTACTTTGGGGGGTTTTGGCATTTATTGCCTACTACTTTTGAACTGAAGATATATGCAATATTATGGTTTAAAATGCAATTGCTTTAGAAGAAACAGGTCATTACATATTTACTTATGGAGAAAAAAAGATGCTTTGCAACACGTATATGAAAATAGCAGCTTTTTTAAGAAAAAGCTTCATTTTTTAAGAAATGCTCCATTTAGTCATTTCCACCACACAACTTGAGTAGGATTTTCCGGTAGTCTCCTGAAGTATCACCCTGAAAAGGAACCCAGAAAAAGAAAAGTTGAAGAACAACCAAAAGAGATGGAGTCACAGCTGAAAAACTAAGAACTTTCTTTCCAGGGCCATTTTTGGCTCTACTTTTGCAGAAATAAGCAGCAGAGTTTACATACACCTAACTGTGGACATGCACACCCCATATTTACTGAAGGTGAGTTTTGACCAAGTTCAGTCCATTAAATAGATATGGCCAGTTCTGCCTCTGAATGCTAAATTATAATGCCAGACCAAAAGAGGAACAGGGGGAAGAAGCAATACAGAGCTTTTCCACCAATGTCTCACTGCTTTTTACTCATACATTGGTGATTACAGGGCATGTAACTACTGTAGAAGAAACATCTGGCACATGCTAACCTCTAGAATATCTACAGGATTCCTTCCAAACACTAAGTTACAGCCCCTCAGTGTCCACAGCAGGAGGAATAAACAGGGGCTTAACAGGTTTGGCACCCTCATTACAAGGTAAATAAAAGTGGCACCACTTACTCTCCTCCAGCTCTTACTACCCTACCATTGGCCAGGCATCCTCTTGGGTGTTGCTACAGCTCTGAATAGCAGTAGGAGGGTGGATCAACTGCTAAAGAATCTGAACTTTAGTCTATTTGCAAAATCTTCTACTTTCAAGAGAAAGAGGAGGAATCCTTTAGAAGATTTTTAGAAGCTTCATATTCTTCCAACACACAGGAATTAGAGCATCACTGTTACTCCACTGGAGGACTCAGTGGTTCCCACAAGATCATATAAAGAGACTGTGATAGAGGGTCTCAGAAAACCTCTGGACCAATTTCCCTTTCCTTCCTTGCCTGTTAGCTTCCTCCCCATCTCTAGCTCATCTAGCCCCCATGCAAACCCAAGTGCCCTCAATCCTCTGGCCCTCAGCCTCCCTAATGCAGCAATCCAACACAGCCAGCTATGCCCAGTGCCTCTTGACAGTGCAGGTACCAGCTGCTAAGCACAAGGAGCAGTGCTTTGCCAGCACAAGGGGTGCCATGCCAGGGAAGGGAAGGTCTCCAAGTCTTACAGTGATGTCTGAGTAGAGAGATCTGCCATACATCCTCTTGTACTCGGCACGGATGTCCAGCAGGTCAACCTCGCTGCGCGACACCATGATCCGGATCAGCGTCCTGTCCTTCGTTCCCGCTCCCTGAAACAAACAAAGCAGCCCTTCAGTGGATTGAAAAGTGTATGATACAGCACTAGTAAAAAAATAAAATGCCTGTTTACTAGCAAAACCCCACTGACTTAATAACTTGAGCAAAATTTGGCCTATCATGCTTTAATAAATTAAATTTTGTGGTAGGACACTAATTTCTCTGCACAAGAACAGCTCAAAAAAAAAGAAAGAGGGGGATTGACCAAGGTATGGGAAGGGGTCAGGAAAATCTGGTGAGTTAAATGGCCTACTTATTTATTTCTGCTAGAATTCCCTACTTAAAAAGCATCAATTTCAGTGAGTTTTAAGCAGATTTGTGTTTCACCAAGTGAAGATTTTTGTTCTATGCATGCTTGTATTCATTTCTCTGTTAAGTTGGATCAAATTAGCTAGATTTTTCCAGCCTTTCATAATAATGACTGCATCCTGTTAGTCATCTGCCCACTGAAAAATGTAATCCCTTCAGCTGCACAGTTCCTTCCCAAGAGCTGTACAAGCATTTAAAAAGCCCCACACTATAAGTTTATGTAACTTGTCACAGACACCTACCTTCATTGCTTTATATAATCTCTCTGCAAAAAAGGCTGGTGTGTTCTTGAGACACTTAACTGCAAAAAGGAAGAGTATTACAGAAATCAGGCATTCCTCCTCAATCAGAACTCAGTAATTTTTTGAGTTTACCCAACATAGTCACATGCTTGAAATTTTACATAAACATACACTTGATACAATGCAGCTTCCCCTCCTTCCATTAGTCACTGAAATTATTTTTAGTCCAAACAGTAGCTGCAATACAGTTAAAGAACCTACACTGCATGGCTCAAAGCAAACATTTCTGTCACTAGAAAGCCTCTAGTGTGAAGCAGCCATAATGAACCTTTGAATTCTAATGACCAGATTCTTGTTTATGCAGGGAAAAGAGGGGATGAGGAGGGGACAGAAGACTTGAAGGCACACATAGGTAGTGGTGCTCCTGGCTTCTTAATTCTAAATTTTTAGGTCATGCATCTGCAAGGTGTGATAAATTCAAGTCCTGCCCTAGTACAAATTAGGAAAGCACTTATGATAGCAGAGAACCTTAGGTGGTTCCTTCTCCTTAAGGGTGAGTCCTCACAACCCTTATTTTAGCCACAAAGTTCATCCAGACTCCTGAAAAAATTTTAACATGCTCATTTAGTAATGACTGGATGTTATATTTAATTAGCACAGTTCATTAGAAATCTGAAAGAGCAAAATCTAAGTCAAATTACTGTCATGCTAATCAGGATAATGAAAGAATCGTCCATCACTGATCAGAATTAAAATCCATATATCGATGTCATGTTGGTTTCAAGTAAAAATTCATGCAAACTACAGAGGAAACAGATCACACTTGACATTTAATAGCACAGTAAGGTATCAAAAGCAATCACATAAAATCAACACAGAACTAAAGATGTAAACCTAGATATGTTTTTCATAGCAACACACATTCTGTATAGGAAGAAGTGCTTTTCTCACTAGGAAAATGTAGATGAGAGATAGCAGTTCACCACACAACTCTCAATGATATGTACAATACTATTCAAAAACAGATGACAAAATGAAATGCATGTTTCTGTATCACTGTATTTAGCTAACACAACACTCTTGCATTCTAAGATGTTTAAAGATGTTGTAAGTTACCAGTTGTACAATCCAGAAAGCTTTAAAGAAAGCAAAATTAAATATTTTTAATTACAAATCCATTTTTTCCTGCAAGTAAGATTCACAGAACAAATGGTGTTAATATCATTTACTGATACAGATATATATGTATATACATATAAATAAAGACCCCACAGAATCTATCTAATAAAGGGAGTTATTCAGTGAATATTAATGACAAGCCTTGCTCAAAAGGCTATTGACTTGTTTGCTAACTACAGTCTCAGTTTTGAACCTGGATCTACATGGAGACCTGTCAAGTCATTACAAAGCTCCATTAAGTCAAATGGCTTCTAAACTCTGAGCAGTTTCTTCAGTTTCTTTACCAAGGCAATCTTTTTCTACAAACAGAGAAATCTCTTTTCCCTAAGCTTGGTTTTCTAGCAATAGTTTCTGAGGTGACAAAGTTTGAATCCTGGAAAAGGTCAGCAAATGAATCAGACACAATGAGCTAGATCCAGTTTGGGTCATTAAAAGATCAGTACAATGACAACGTGGCCAAGGAGAATAAGAGCAGTAGTTACACAGTTCAGACATGCACAGAACAGGAGTGAAAAAATGAGGTTTTTAAAATTGATTTTCATTTTGTCAAGATTTTGTTACAAACTTCAGTGAAAAAAAATCTGTTGTGGTTGAACTAAATATTCTCTCCTATCTCATTTCCAAGTGATGCAAAGTTCATTTTTCCTATTTTGGTAGGAGTTTTTGGGTTTTGTGTATGTGGTTGTTTGAGGAAGTCTTTTTTGTTACACCACTACCATATTCAAAAGCAAAGAACAACACTTTTGAAGCACAAGCTCTACATACTGCAGTGTATTTACAGTAATAAACAGAAAAAGAAACTGAGATGTAAAGACAGAAGACAGGAAAGTGGTTCACAGTTATATCTATAATAAAGCATTTTAAATATAACTACTGCATAGCAACTTAAGGCCTTGTCCCAACCTCATGGACACAAATGACTGCCTCTGAAGAGACAACACTAGACCTGAAGTAAGAGCTTTCACTCCTCAGAAGTACTGGGGGCAATTAAAAACAAAGATTTAATAAAATTATAGCCACAGGAAATGTGGACAAAACAACCCCTTTGCAATCAAATTTAAGTTTACTTTCTACTAAATAGAGGCAGAGGTAACTAATTAGAGAGTTAATGCCTGTATTTTGCTGGATTTCCAAAATTTCCCAAATACTCCATTCTCACTTACTCAGCAGTTGGTACAAGTTCACTTCTTAAAACAGTGTCAGTTATAGTTAATAATTCTCTCTCCATTTTAACAAGGGAAATTTAAATGCCCCACTTTACTAATCACAAACCACTTCACAGAAAGCTCAACATAAAAAGCAGAAAACTGGAATTACTACTACTAAGAACATCCTTAGCTGAAGTCAGAGGCACCACCTGAGCCAGCTGTAGCAGGAATGAACTTGCTAAGGTGGGACATACCTACTGCCAGCATGCCCTTCTCCAGGTCTCCAGACATTTCCCGACAAATGCTGCTTTCAATGTCCCGGTTACACATCCTCTGGTACTCGCTGAACACTGTTGATGGAACAGAGAGATTTCAGCTCCACAACAAGAGCTGGCACTGGAATGTGCTGGATGGCTTCACTGCAATGGCACTTCTCCGCTGGACACTACAGTGCTCTCACACTAGTTAGAACATCTCAAGGATTAATACTGTGTTATCAACCATTTACATGTTTCCATGCTCCTTCTAGCTTGCCTAGATCTGTCCTTTTCATTAAAGGGCTAGACCAAGAAAGCACTGTAAGAGAAAGAGTAGCAATGTTTTTAAGAAAGCTTCAGGTCTCAATAATAATAAGAAAATATTCAGGTTCTCATACACACGCCTTTCCTCCATGTAAGTACCTCACATGCCAACAGAACAATGTAAAATTTCTATGCAGTTACTAAAACATTTCCACCGTGACAGACTGATGTAGCACCTTACGTTAGCAAGTAAAAAGGGAAGGATTACAAGTGTCTTGCACACACAAGTATGCAAAACTGAAACAATTCTAGTTTTTCAAATCTTTAATCAGAGGATCATTTGAATAAGTATGACCTCTATCTGATCTGATATTTAAGAAAGGTGACTCTTCCTTTTCCTCAGCAGAATTCACCCTGCTTAGCATTGGTATCTCATGGGGCTCATTTTACAGATGGAGGAAATTCAGGGACAGAGCAGTGCTGTACATTTTTATCCTTACACACAACAGAATCAAGTTACTGCTTACATAGGCCATCATTACCTGCTCTAAGGTGGGCCCTGCTTCTTGCACACAGAATGGCATTGAATTTGGATTCATCAGTTCCGAGACGGTTCTCTCCAGCTGCATACAACTCCTGAACACAGAAGGGAATTCACACTTCATTACTCACAACAGCAGTGAGGCTGAACAGCTGAGTTACAGATTTGCTTCCTTGCAGCCTCTCCTCCTTTTATACTTATTTCTTAGCCTATGTACTACTGCAAAAGAGGAGCAAGCAATAAATAGCAACTAGTTCTAGCCTTCCTATAATATGCTATGCTTGCAACCTTCCTAGCTTGCTGATGCATAAGTGCTCAAACACAAGAGCTCCAGCTTACTAAAGAGGGGACATTGTTCAAAAAGTACCTGCAAATTGTTCTTCCTAACAGTCCTTACACCTAGCTTTTCTTCTACAACTCTACGTGTCTTTTGGGATGTTCTTGTGTTTTGGCTAAGGTGCATCATGTAGAAAGCTAATGACATTACTATTTAAATGACACTAGGATAGCTAGAACAATCCAGGGTTTTCTCTTGGCTATGCAGTGAAATGGAACATACAGAAAAAGAAATGGGGCAAGCATTACTAAGTTCAAGTGCCTTACTTGCTGCAAAACTCCAGACTTCCTTAAACAAGATGCAAAGGCTAATGCAGGTGTTTAATGCAGGTGTGGAATAGTTTAAAATTTAATCCACACACATATCACCTCAAATCTCTTTGGACAAATTTCCTTAGTATGTAGCACAGCCCAACACTTGGAAAAGCCAAAGACCTGACAGAATGAGAGGAAAAATATCCTATGGACTGTACTCCCAAGAGCTTCATCTCTGTGTTGCACCTACAAGGCTCTAATGGTCTCTCACAGATTCTCATATCTCTTCCATCCATTCAAACATAAGGACTGCATCAGAAGAAGTCACAAGGTATCCAAAACTAACAGTAAGCAGCATCCACACAGCCAAACCTCAGCATATTGACTTGACTATAGCTGGAAATGATGAAGCATTTCTACTGACCTGTACATCTCTTTGGACAACAGACATGTCAACATTTGTACTTTCATCTCTGTTTCCCTGAAAGAATTAGAAGATCCAGAAGCATTACTGATGGGCTGCTTTTTTTTTTTTTTAATTAAAAAAACCCAAAAGCCCAAAACCAAACCAAAAAAATCCACACCACCTACAAACACACGACAAACGAATTCCAAAATCCCAGCAGGCAAGTACCTGAGCAAGTGAAATTAAAAGCCTCTGAAAGTGCCCAGACGTGTCATTTTTTATTGCTTCCTCCAGAGTTTTCTTATATTCTGGAAAAGAGATAGTCATGAATCCTCATACAACCCTGCTCACTTCTCAAATTCATACTATCTGTCAGCGATTAAGTAAGACAAGGAAGAAAATTTTGATGCGAGAGATCTAACCTGCTTTATAGACCCTGCTGAGTTCCTGAATATGCTCATTACTGCGGGAAGCTAAGATTTCAATGAGACAATTTTCATCTGTGCCAACACCCTAAAACAAACAAAGGAGAAACACTTCAGATTCTTGATTTCTACAACCTAATATAAAAGAAATGTAATAAAATTATATAGGAAAAAATTCAGAATATAACCTTGTATAGGAAGTCAAAGCAAGTAATCCCAATAAGTCCAAACTTTTAAATGGCAACCAAATATTTTATCAGCTCAGATATTTCCTCTGTCTTATAAACTTGTATCTCCTACACAAACCTTTATAGCTTCCTTGATTTCATAAGCATCAAACATGACAGGTGTCTTCATCATTGCCAAGATTGTCTTCTCAAAGTTACCTGATAGCTCAGACTTGAGATCCTTGATCAAATCCTAATGAGAATGAAAAACAAGGAAAAAACGTGTAATGACCAAACTTGACAAAAGCAAGCACCAAAATACGCATTTTACTACGAATTCTTTATGCATAAGCACCAGCAATGTATGTTCAAAGTAAAGCTATTCCACTTAACACTAAAACCAGAATAATGCAATGTGTACATTGAGGTCATTAAGGTCCAGTTAAATAGACTGCACAGATCAAAGAGTCAAAGTAACCATTTAGCATAGAAACTGCTTTACATGTTTCATCTGCACTGCTGCATGAAGAAGTCAAGTGTGGGTTAAAAACAGAACTCTGACCTGGCTATGCCTTAAGAACCCTCTTCCCCTAATGTACCTTCCACTCTTTTTTTCTCACCACTAAGTTTTCTGCCTTTCACTAAAGGGAAGTAGGCTCTTATTTCTTCCTTCTTCTGTTCTCAGAATGTACTTACCTTTCCATAAGCTGTTTTGAAGGACAGGATTATCTGCTGCCTCTGCTTGTTTGAACGACTCCCAAGACAATCGATGATTGCCTGCTCATCGGTTCCTGTACACAGACACCACAGAATGAGCATCACCTCATGTGAGGATTCAGCTTTCTGTCTCCATTTCATCCTGTTCTAAACCCAGCAGAAGGACATGAATGCCTTGAATTCATCTCCAGTATCTACTCCTGTGTACAACCACAGAACTTAGAGCTCTACTCCCAATCACAAACACAGTAAGAATACAAAGAAAACCTAAACCAAACTCATGATGTTGTTTCTGTCTATGTGAGCTTCCAGTAATACTTCTGATAAGCAAGGACAATCACATGTGAACTATCCCACTCAGTACACACATAGCAATAGAAAAACATCAGTGCTGACGTGAGATGCAATTCTGCTTTTAACTGAAATGTAAATCCCCAGACTGCTCACCAAATCCTTTCATGGCCTTCCTTAAAACTTCTGCATCCTTCAGAGGGTCAAAACCCGGTGCATCAGTGATCGTACCTCGGTTTGCGTGCTAAAATGAGATCAATAGTGTTAAACAGTGAAATACTGTGGCTTACTACTTAGGAAAAATGATCACTGTTATCAGTTTTCTTTTTGTGAGAAAAGTAATAGAGAAAACTCAAACCAATCCTGCCTTAAGGAATTTGTTAATTTCTAGACACAAATTACAAGAAAATGCAAGACCAAGGTTTGCTGACATTACACCTGCTTTCCAATTAATTAGAATTTGATGATACTGTATATATGACTGGCAATACTTGCTAAAGTTAGGAAAGGCAAGATTACTTAATTTGAATTCATGTCAAATCTTTTTTCTTGGATACAATGGTAAAACATAATTTGTTTCAACACATATGAGCCTATACTGCTTGCATTTGAAAAGGTTCCATCCCTCTCTTCATTCAAACTTCTTTTCATAACTTTCTTTTCACTTTTATGATTGGTTTACACCAACACACACAAAGAAAATGTAGAAGAACATATATACAGTCACACCTCAAAAGAAAAGCAGTGAATGCTCTTACTGTTACAGGAGTGACTGCAGGCCCTGTAGATCCTGAGTAAGAGGGCATAGATGGGTTCACAGCTGGACCTGGTGGATAATTTGGCATGGGCTGCTGCCCTGGGTGAGTTGCTGGCAGTCCTGGGTAACCCATAGGCTGCTGACCAGGTGGTGGTGTGGGCTGGCCTGGCACAGGGCCGCCTGCGTATCCTGGGTAAGCTGGCATTCCAGATGGTGGGTTTCCTCCCGGGGGAGCATACCCTCCGTACGGCTGCTGGCCTGGTGGGGGCTGCCCAAAGCCACCTGGAGGGACTGGTGGATAACCCCCAGGTGCAGAAGGATACATGCTTTGTGGCATATTTGCCCCTCCAAAGGTCCCTGCCAGGCTGGATGCCTGCAATGACAGCAATAAAGCAAGAGACAGGAAGCCAGTACAAACTGTTGAGTTTCAGTAACATGCTTATTAATACAATACAATCTCCCTCCCCACCAACACAGACAGACAGCTCTTTATCTGCAAAAGATAGCAAGCAGGATGGCAAAATAATCCCTTCTTTGCCCATGACTACTTTGTGTTATCACAAGGGTAAACCCAGGTGCAAGGACCTTAAGCAACCTTTGGGTATTTTATGATGTGTTAGTAGTTTACAACTAGCAGGAGTTCCTGGACTACATTTGGAAAGACTTCTGCAGAAGCTGAAATGAAGATATTCCACTCCAAATCAAAATCTTACCACTGAAACCCCTGTTCTAGAGAGAAACCAGAAGTGACATTTGATGATTGCAGCATTGTCAGAAACTAGATGCTGTGGATATTGCCTCCTGCACCCTAGATAGTTTGTTGCTCAATTTGCCTGCTGGCTGCCAAATCACATCATCACTACCTCAGAAAGACATCTATAATGCAAATATCTTCCTACAAACTACATTCCTTATGCAGCATAACAGATTTCTGAAGACTAAAGTTGTCAAAAGTGTCACTCACTTCTGCTCTATGAAAAAAATCAAATTGGAAACGTCTGCATTTTCTTCAGTCAATGTAAAAGGTTTTTTTTACTTCCATCTGTTAAACATCAGTGTTTGTAAGAGACTGTTGATCCCATATTCTTTTCAAGGATGAATCATTGATACCTCTAATTACACAGCCTTTTTCCTTACTCTGACTGGTCAAAAATCCAGGTAATAGGCAAAATCCAGACTGTGTTTGCCCACGTGAATATATTAACAGTGGATACTCTGTGTTAATAGTTCCCTATTCCTCTACACAGCAAATGCCAAGTTGCATTAGTTGTATGTCCACGACTTTTGAAGTTAGATTGTTAACAACATTTAACTAGTGCTGTTTTCCTAAAATAAGAAATAGCTTGCAGTAACCATTTTCTTCAATAGGCAATATTGAACACTCAGCATCTAAACAGATTAGACATAAAGGCACAGAATTCAAGTGATGAACCTCTCAGTGACAATCCCAGAAACACAACTTTGCCCTTAAGAACATCAAAATGAAACACACTAAATGAAAGCAAACTCACCATTCCAGCCATGTGGCTGGGATTGAATTGGTTGGCATAGCCAGCCACATTTTCCAGACCAATTGGAGGTGGATTTGAAGGTGGATAGGCAGCACCACCCCAAGGACTGCTACCTGAAATCAAACACAGATGTGCTGAAACAAGAAACTATGCCTTTTTAAAGTTCTTGCTACTTAAATTTCTAATGAAATGTATTTTCAACACTACCAGGAAAATCAGTGGAGGAGATGCAGGGTAGCAGTGCAATTATTATAAAAAGAGAAGTCTCACTGGGTATTTCCAATCATGTTACTTATCACTGAATCTGTAAGTTCTCACTTAAAACAACTCTAAATCTATTTGAAGGTTAGCACTCAAGGCTGTTATACCATATTTTGACTTGAGAGCACCTAAAGTACAAAGTTTTCTGGGTATTCCAGTAGGATGATATTATTAATTCCGCTTTGCTCATTTGAGAGGTGTCCACAGAGCACAACAGTACATTTACAGACACCAAAGTCATAAAACTTGTCTGCATACAGCAGTATGGTCCAACTGAAGACAGAACACACTGCTGAGAAAGAGGCTTTATGGTCCTAGCTAGTTGGGCTTCTCCCTGTACACTGCTTCCCCTTCCTGAGCTAGCCTGCCTAACTCCACACTTCAGCATACCTGCATGACTCCAGTCCTTTCTTTCTACCTTTCAACAACACTAACAACTGGGAAGTTCAGCTTGACAACCAAGCAGTGGTTGAGTATTTCATTAGCTTTATGTTGTTGTAAGTGCTACCCTTTTTAACAGCCCTCTCCCTTCTGTATGCAAACACCTGCCTAAGAATATGAATTAAGGTTAATTTCCTATTTCTTTGGGGGATATGGTTTTAAGCTATATGAATGATTTCTCCCCATACTCATTTGTCTCACTACCCACCCTGAAGACTCAGTATTGACCAGACACCGATCCTTGTCATTTATTGGACTGGATCAAGTTAAGACCATCTCCTAATGCTCTGTACTTTATTTGAGAATGAAACTAGACCTTACTGTATGAGCACATGGCAGAACACTCATATTAGACAAATCAGAATCTCCAGCCCAGATAAAACAGGACTTACCAAGAGAGTACAGAAAGATTCAGTGAGTCAAGGTAATCCTCTGCACTCTTGTTATTCATCCATGCCACCTCTCCACTCCAGACAGGACAACCACTGCATTTAACATTTACTTCATCTGAACAACTTACCTGGGGCAGCTGGTGGATATCCACCCGCTGGGGGATAGCCCGGGTAACTCATTGCAAAGACCTGGAAAGTATGTGTGATACAGTTATTTTCTGTAATGCTTCATTTATTACACCACATAACACTAAGAGGCAACATCCATGCAGAAGCCAGTTGCCAAAATTTAGGCATAACCTGCACACTTTGTCCCAGCTTTTCCCTTAGAAACCTCTTCCCATTTCCTGACTAATAAACAGATGGCTAAGCAGTTGCAGAGTCACTCCTCACACTATTTTTCCTATTTGTTGCAGTTGCTACTTACTGCTTGCTTTGTCTATTACATTGTTAAGGATGTGTTACTTGAACATTCTTCTTTTACTGTGCTACTAAAAGCTCCAAAAATTTTCAGCCTATACAGAACTGTCTTGTCAGTGAAGAGTAGAAAATCATCTGACAAAGAAGCTACATCTGCAAGTGAGTAACTATGAAAAATTGTTAGAAGGCATCTAAATGCAAATGTTTGCAGAAGTGCAAGGTCAGAGTAAGAAGTGGAAGGGATACACCTTCATGCTTACAGCATTGCCATAAAATATGAAGGGTTTACTGTTAGGATGAGATCACTAGAACAAATTGGGCCTCTCAAAATGGATAGTGCCTCTGTCAGCACAGAGGTGCACAAAGTCATTAGCTGTCCAAAATAGAAGTGGAGGTCAAAAAGGATGAACAGCTAAATGAAGGACAAAATGAAAACTGGCTTCCAGAATACAAGGGCCTTATTTTAAACAGAATAACTACCAGGAAGAACAGTAAAAGTAACTATGAAGAGAGTATCCATAATGAGCGTTAACTTTTTGAAGGTTATTTTTAATGACAATTCACAGTCTATTTTTAGAATTGCTGTGTAAATTATCCTTTTTTTCCCCTCCTCTTTTCCCTAAAGCACTACCTTTAGATGCCAAACTACATCTGGCATGTTTTGCTGTGTTTTGGGTTTCAGCTGTGGAATTTTGTTTTGGATTTAGTTTAAGTTGGCGGGGGAGCTGTTCTTGTGAAATTGTTCTCATTTGGCATGATCACATTAACTTCCCTTTCTGGTTTGCATGGCTCTATTGCATAGCAACACTGAAATGGAAACACCTTTTTTGTGGTTTTCTTTTTTAATAAGGAAATACAATTAGGAAATCTGCAATTCACTTAAAAGCTATTTGGACTTCATGCTGCACATACTCATTTAAATAGCGAGAAATGAACTAATAGAAACTGCAATGAACAGAGCACACCAAAAGTTATAACCCAACCTTATTTCTGCTCCAGCACGCAGCGTCCAAGAGAATCAGTAAATAAGTGAACGTAGCTTCTCCTCATTAGAAAAAGCAATGCCTGCTGCTGCCCATGCAAAGACCGAGCCCAAGCTCATGAGCCAAAGAAACAAAAAGCAAAACATGAATTCTCCCTCTGCTGCTGGAAGAATGAGCAGGCAGCTTTCCTCCCTCCTGGCACTTGGCCACACAATTGCCAGAGGGAGCTGCCGGGCCTCAGGCCCACGCTGCCACCTCCGGGCCGGTACCCGAGCATGGAAGTGCAGAGGCCAGCAGAAAAAAGATAACATTAAAGAAACTCAACAGAAGGCAGCCTGGCACACTTCAGAGCCTCTCTAATTCCGAAATGGGCTTCACATAATAAAACATGAAAAAATAAAAAGGAACAATTATTGTCACTCAAAAACCACGTCACTCACAAACCAAACAAAGAACCCCTGTAATCTAGATTCTGCATAATGTCAATGTGTAAATTTTTACATACAAATTATTGCAACACTGAAATTAGTGTTATTTCTTCAGGTACAACCACCATTATATTTTTAGGGTTTTTTTAGCTTTACATGTAAATACAATAAAGACAGGGTACTCAAAAAAACTTTAAGATGTCTTTTCAATAAAGCTTTAGGTACAAATTTAAGGGGTTTTTTTTTTGGTAGAAGGTGAGAAGCAATGGGATAGGTTATGTTTTTCTTAGCAAGGCTGTTTGCTTGCTTTTAATCCCATACAGAACGCTCATTTCAAATTGGAAAAAACTCCAAGATGAAAAGAGCCTTTTGGCAATGAAAGCTGAGGTTGAGAAAAACAGCCAACTTCAGCAATCTGAAGAAAATGTTAGTTTCTATATAAAAACGTTCCACTTGCTTCTTTTGAACATTGTATTTATCCAGGGCTTTTCCAAGGGGAAATTTTCCCAGACTGGTTTGATTCCAGGCAAACTAGATCTGCAAACACACTGACTTCTGATGTTTAGAAACTTCCCTGGTCACCACCTCTTCCGCAGTTCATTCGAGCCTCTGTTGCCCAGTACTCTAACTTTAGAAATATTAACATAGAAAGTGACTTTCCCAACCATTCCCTCAACCTAGCCTCCATTTCATCTTCTAATCTCATCTTTCACACTTTCTCGTGCTACATCCACAATATTTTACTAAAATTGTTCATGATGAGCAGCACTTGCCTGCTGATAACAAAGGGGTGACACAGCGAGGGAACAGAAGATACGGAAATCTACCCTGCTATACAAATACTGCGTGGGAGGACACAGGAACAGCAAGGTCTCTGTTTGCTCAGTCATAAAAAAATGTAGTGCATGAGACAAGGGAAAAATCCAACCAAACAAACCACACATGGAAAGTGGGAGCGCCTTGAAGAAAATAAAGAACAACTACTGTCAAGGTCCTCTCCCCATTCCCACTATTCAATCCCAGAGGTCCATCTCAGAACTTTAAATAAAGACCTGAGGCTTTACTCTCACAGTGAACATTGCTATCATGCTTCACACTGCAAGCTATAAAACATTCAGACTATCGAGCCTTTTTCTGCTGCTTGGCAAAGCTAAGAGGGAACAGACCTGCTCATAAAAGATTAAACCTGCAACAGATTTTCAACAGGAATCTTGAAAATAGGCTTCTGTAAGATACAGCACAGAAGGAAAGGACCACAACTCGAGAAGTTCATAACAAAAATACAAATTCCATAACAATGGCAGAAATAAAGAAGAAAACTTCAAGGCTGCCAGAAAACCTGTTTCAAGATGCAATAGCAGTAAGTTCAGCCACTGCATTCACACCCATTCCAGGAATTTATTTAGTGGCTGCTGTTCAGGCTCCAGCTATGCCATGGTACAATAATTTGAGGACAAAACCAGATGAAAAACCATAACCTTTATTTGTTCAAAATTATTTGTTTAATTATGCCCATTTCACAGGAACATCAAGTAAAGTTAAACTGTTGGCCTTGACTCCTCCACAAGGTTAATTACCAGGATATAGTAGACAAAGCAGCCTGAAGCTATAAATTACAGTACCTGCCCCAAGACTGATCCCTGATTGTGAAACCAGGAGAACAGAATTTATCACCTTACAATATGCTGTCGTTTTTCATCAGATATGAGCTGAGGCATCCACCACTGTGCTTTTCCAAGACAAGGACAAACCACAGTCAGCACTGAACCAGCTAACTGCTGTTTTACCAGCCTGAGCAAGATTTATCTTTCACTCATGCAATGCAGCATACAAGTTGTTCTCTCCTGTATCAGTTGTGATATTTTTCATCCTGACAGATAAAAAGACCTTCAATTTTGTTTTTTTTCATTAAGTCTTCTGTGTATGTGTGTGACTCCTATCTAGCCTTCCTTTCACTATGAAAAAAACTAATTAGTAGAATGAGTTTATCTTCCAACAGGGCTGAGCTCATGCCATCCAAAACTCAGGGAACCCCTTTTACACAGATCTTATCCCTCATTGTTCACCTTTACAAACCTTTACTGGACTTCATCCAACAATATATATTTAAAGAGTACTAACCCATCATCCACTTCCTACAAAAAAAAGCACCCTTAACAAAAAACCCAAACCAACTCACAGCTCTGAATAGATGGTGGAGCAGAAACAAACTCAATATGAGGTTTTCTTAAAAATGATACATTTTAATTGCTTTCTAGTATCACAACTCAGGAGCTCTGCCAGCTCTGATGATCCTTCTAATTCAGTATCATGATATTTGTTATTACAGAAAATAATCTTGCACTTTTTGACCTGCTCAGGCAAGGTGGGAAGAGCATCAGAAAGGCAACACTTGCAAGCTTTAGTAAAAATAAGATAGAACTTAAAAGAGATGCCGTGTCCAACAAAGAAAAGCTGAATGGGAAGACACACCCATAAGCCATGACCAAGCTGTAAAAATATTACTAAGAACACTCCTGCAACCTGTCCAGTGACAGAAGTCCTACATATACACTCTTCAAAATCCAAAGAACTTAGTTGAGCTGCATGGACTTTCAAGATCTATGTGCAGCAAAAACCTGAGTTAATTCCAAGAGGTCAGTTTCATTTTGGATCCCTACTCTGCCCTGATGCAAGTGCTTCCTTTTGTAGCACACTTCTTCAATGCTCTTTCAAGTCTATAAAACACACAGTCAAAACATTTATGACAATACAGCTAGACACCTTCCAAACAACAAAACAAGCAAGAAAAAACCAAACAAATTAAGGTCATGAGATGTTTGAAGAAGTAATGGAATGAGGTTGTTATATTTCAAACTCATAACTTGTCACAGAAAATCATATGCTGCAAAAAAATAATACTATAAATAGTCTGAACTATGTTCTCAACTGACTAATGCCTCAGGGATTTATACTCCTCTATTTTAAGTTCCACCATGAAAGAGTAATTTTTTATACCATTAGTGCAAGTCAGAATATGTAAATACCAATTACTCCATGAACTACAGCAATAATGTAGTATTCAGTACTCTAAAATAGCTACTAAAAATATCTGATTGTTCATTTAACACCAGCAGTTTTTAGTCAGTTGCTGCGCCAAGCCTGAAGCACAGAGGCAGGGAGTGGCCGCACTGCAAAGGCAGAGGAACAACAGGAACAAAAGGACGACAAAAGGTTTCCATCAGGTCTGCAGCTGTTTGGGCTGCAGAGGAGGCCAGACTGACACCAAGCTGTTCAAGTGACAACTCCCAAAGTCAGGTACACTGGCAGGAGCAGCATGGGACCTTAGCTAAATTCCTTATGGGCATACCTTACACGGTGACAAAACCCCTCTGCTGACAGCCTTGGGACTCCCCAGATGAACAAGAGGTACAAAGACATCAACTTTTGTTTAAAAGTGATGACTTTCACTTTCTGGACAGGAAAGGCTTACACATTCAGCTGTCCAGCAACACTGGGATGGTTACAACCCCTCAGTGAGGAAATGGGAAAAACTTCATTCATTGCAGGCTATAAGGAATTGCCCATTTTCAGCTGATTAGTTCTTTCCAGGAACATAATTATTCAAGAACCAACTTAGAGTAGTAAAACAGGTATTTCAAAGCAACCATAAACAAGAAATGCGAAAAGAAAGCAATACTGTAGCCTTCAAATCTAGTCTGCACTTGAGATCAGCAAGCTTTAGTCCTTAAAGCTTACTACTGAAAAGTATTTTTCCCCTAAATCCTAACATTTGTAAGATGCATTTATTCTCCTAGCTAATAGAAAACCAAATATTTTTAAAACACTGCCACGCATAGCCAACAACCAGTTATTTTGACTAGAAATAAGTACACTATTTACTGAAAAGTGCAAATTCCCAAGCTTCAAGCTGTTATCTCTAGCAATAATAAAAGGGACATTCACCCTGTCTGATTCAGGCAACTTAAGCACCTAATTCAAAACAATGCACTAAGCCAAAGTTCAAAATCAGACATGCTTTTCTAGCCAAGCCAAAGGTCTTTGGGGTGCAGGAATTAATTACAGCAAGTATCACTTCACATACATGTTGACTATATGGCTATAGTAAAGTTTAGCACAAACAAGAGGCCTTCAGAACCATTAAAACTCATCTGGATCTATGGTACTCATGTATTTGATAGTTCTTAAGCCCACCAGAAGTCAAGATCCAAAAGCCTGAATTGGAAGCCCACCTCTCCTCCTGGTGAACGTTTTCCCAATGCCCTCAAAAAAACCCTCACCACCCACACTTTGCAGTAAAAGGGAAAAAAAAAAAAACAACAAAACCAACCAAAACAAGAATTCTAAAAGACTTTTAACCTTCCCTTACCAAGTAAAACAGCATATTCTCTCTCAAACAGACAGCGAATAAGTGAAAAAAGAAGGCAACATTTGGGAAGAACTTGTTTCCCTTTCTTTGGAGACCTTGCATAAGAACATTGCTACTGACCAGGCACAGTGATACTGCACTGTGCAGGGAACAGGTAGTGGAGCTGTGTGGGGCTATGCTTGTTTGATTCAGCTGCCACAATCTAACAACTGGCACTGGTCCACACTCAGCATCTGTGACAGCTGAATAGCACAGATAGAATTGCACACACACAAACAAAAAACGAGCTGGCGAGCAAGAATCACACAAGAACGTGATCGATTTGTCTCTTAGAAGGATACCACTGAGTCCCAACTCTGACCCATAACTAATTCCTGGTTTATCCCATTCAGGATCTAGCTTCTTAGAAAGATTCTCTAGTGAGTGCTGACAAAATCTGGAAGAAACACGGAGCAACAATAGAAGCACTACACAATAAATACCTATTGTTGTTCTTAGGTTTGCTTATCTACTTTACGTTCCTCCCAGCTTGGGGAACTGCCTGAAGGAAATTCAGCATTTATATCAACCACACCCACTTTCAAATTAACTGGCAAAAGTAAAGGGAAAGCTCAAGTTTCAAATAGGTGAAAGTGCTGCTCGCTGAGGGGTAAACATGCAGCCTTTTCCCCTCCTTTCTTTTAAAAAGTGTTTTGCCACCTTCAAGAGAAGCTCAAAACAAAATGTGCTGCATACAGCTGACGAGACCCTGTCCTTATTTCCAACAGTTTACATAAAACACTTTAAAAGTATAACCAATAAGAAACATGGTTAAAGGTACTAAACATATATGTATGAAATAAACGAGAGAAATTACACTGGTGCCATTACTCAGTTGAATATTTAATATAACAGAAGCCTCCAACTGCAATTTGAAGCTGACAGAGAAGCTTCTACAAATGGTTATATAGAGGCTTGGCTAAAAATAAATGAAACTTTCAGTTTGTTCAAGAGCCCTACTATTTCTGTAGTCACAATTAAACCATCTGCTGTTTTCAATTATATCACTGGTTTAAGTAGTTTGGTTTTTTTTTTTTTTCTTTTTAATATACCTACATTGCTGTCACAGAACTAGAATTAGGTCGGCTCTATCTTGGCTCTGATTAATGCAGTGCTATTGAACAGAACCTATGGAAGTTCCATCTTCCAAAACTCACTAGAGACCTAAGAAACAGCATCACCTGTAATCTTCACATCAGACAGGCTTCTTGGCTTGATTTTTCATAGCAGATCAGGTTATGTATTTTAAGTTGTTATCTAATACTATGTCTTTATGATTCTGACTACATAAATACCCCCATGAAATACCTCCTCCTCACTGCTGGTTTTGTTATATCTTTTAGTGACTTTTGAGATTTCACGGTTTCAGTCTAACAATTCAAAACTTCTGGGGACTACATACAAATAATAAGCTAAAGAAGCGACAAATAATATGAATGAATATGATGGCTACTCCGGAAATTTTAAGTACAGACCTTTTGGCCTCTGACCTTATACTAAGGTCAGGCAAGAGAAAGGAACATATATATCATAAATACTGTTGACATAAAATCATTAGGCACTCAGCAGAAATGCATTGGGGACAGGGCTATAGGCAAACATAAGCAATGCTCAGTTTTAATTATCTGCTGCATCAGTGGGAGGAGAGTGGTCCACATGACTCTTAGAGCAACTCAGAATACAGGAAGTTATAGAAATAGCCAAGCTATGGGGGAAGCGCTCATACACTCAGGCTTTACAGCAACCACATTACTTGCACTGGTTTTGTATTGTTTCTGACATTACCACGGGTGTTCCGGTAAAGTACTGACTCACTTCACAGAAAATAGCTGTATGCTGGGGGCGGTATCAGGGAATGAACCTCCCACCTCCGAGAGCAGCTGAGCTTTCTAGTGCATAACCCTCATAATCACCAGCTCCTTCATCAAAACACGCTGCACCAGCACTTTTCCTCTCTCTAGCCAGTCTGTTTTTTCTCCACACCTTCTATCCCAGCTCCCGTTCTAGGCTGAGATGCCTTCCATGCCTCTGCCACGCCCTCCAGAACGTTATCTCTCGACAGTTCCTCCGCAACAGGAAGAAGCTTCCAGGAACTACTATAACCATATTTAAAAAGAAAAATATACTCCACAAAAGTACTCCTTCACTGCTCTGAAATAGGATCAGGAGAAGAAGAAACTGCTTTTCTGAATATGGAGATGTTTGTGCTGTTTTCTGTCACACATATAGCTACAGCACAGCTGGAATTTGAAGCGTTTTGGTTTTAAGACAGCTAAAGTAACTTGAAGACACTTAAAGACACTTAAGTGTCTTAAAGACATTTGAAGTACGTATGATATAAGAAAAGGTAAAGTATACTACGAGCAGTTTAGAGAAAGGGGCCTTCGGGGAAGAAAAAAAAAAAAAAAAAAAAGGAGCACTGCTAATGGCCAGCCTACCATCTTAGGCTGCTTTCTCCTGACAACTGTACACATCAGAATTACAAAGTCAAGATAAACCACGGACACAGGACCGAACTGCAACTACAACAGCAAAACATGTCCTTTCCTCTGAAACCAGATTTCCCCAGGAAACAGGAGTTGCTTCCTTCCAGCCGCGGAGCTGCCGCAGGCCCTGACTCCCCCTCCGGCAGCCCTTGAGCCGCTGCCGTCACCCCGCGGGCGTCCCGGCTCCTGCCGCCCCG
>JANPWX010000054.1:6108152-6143746 GCA_024734555.1 Trochalopteron elliotii
AAACCTGCCGGGGCCGGTGGCCCCGGGGCCGGGCGGTCTCGACCGGCGGAGCACGGGGAGCCACGGGGGACAGCCGGCGGCGGCCCGGGGGACAGCCGGCAGCGGGTGCAAACCGCACAACCGGTTTGAGCAAGAGGCGGCTTCAGCGAGAGGCCCATTTTATAAAAAACAAAACGCAGTAAAAAAGGTAGCTCCACCCACGTTACGTGGGCAGCCTGGGCATTCCCCAAGAGCACAGCGTCGCCTGAGGGACCGGGTGACACGGGCACGGGGCAACCAAATCCAGGAAGCGACGGTTCAAGTCAAGGTTTATAAGCGTTCAGCGCAAGATCGGATTTACACCCAAAACCACCCCTGACTGTTCTCACCAGGAAATTTCAGAAAACATGGTTTACAGACAGGGTGGTACAGAAGCCCCCGATTTTGTATATAACATACTTTTCCTTAAATAAAATTCCACAAAAAATCAAGAGGAAGATTGTTCGTGTCGACCTTTTCTAGTACAAGCGCTAATAGCTAGAGGCTTCAATAAACATCTTTTTTTTTTTCCTACATGCATTCTTTAAAGATGAGTGAAGTTGCTCACATGGAAGCATTTAGAGAGACAAACCAAGATAATAAAAACAAAAAATAAAAAGGGCTAGCATTTTCCAATTAAATTTATTTTGCCAAGACACTAATCAAAATAGCAAACACAGCATTATCTAACTGAATCACAGCATTATACAACTTGGGTGGGGAATGAACTTGACTTTGCATTTGGGAATTTTGCAAACAGGGTCCGGAACCTCCTTTCCAACAGTTGCTTCTCTAATGTGTACGCTTTGTAACAGGCAATTTCATTTAGAATGAACCTAATTTGGATAAATGTGTTCACACTTCTTAAAGCATCCTATTCATCCACCAACAGCTTTCAGTGGAGAGCCTGGGCTTTTTTCTCATCCATACAACTTTCACATACCACTGGCCAATCATTGAAATACAACAGTTGTGGTTGAACTAAAGAAAAGAAATTGCCATTTTTTTTGCCCCTCCCTCATCAAAATTTTAATTGGCACCGCAGAGGCCAAGGCTGCACTCATGGGAAACAGCTACATTTAAAATACTCTAAAGCAGGTGAATAGGTATATTTGAATATAAGTACAGTTGTGGTGGTTTAACCCCAGTCAGCAGCCAAGCCCCACACAGCTTGTCTTACTCCCTGGCCTGCAAGATCAGAGAGAGAATGAGAAATATAAAAGCCAGAAAACTTGGGGTTGAGATTAAGACAGTCTAATAGGAAAAGCAAAAGCCATGCACACAGGCAGAGAAATACAAGAAATACAATACAGTAATTCTCCACTTCCCATGGGCAGGCAGGTGTTCAGTCATCTCCAGGAGGACAAGACTCCATCACACATAACAGTTACACTTGAAAAGACAAATGCCATCACTCCAAATGTCCCCCCTGCTTTCATATACTGCACACAATGTCGTATGGTCTGGAATATCCCTTGGGGTCAGCTGTGTCTCTGCCCAACTTTTTGTGCACCCCTAGTCTCCTCACTGGTGGAGTGAGAAGCAGAAAGGCCTCAGCTCTGTGCAAGCCCTGTTCAACAATAACAAAAACATCTCTGTATTATCACCACTGTCTTCAGCACAAATCCAAAACATAGCCACTAGCTCCTGTGAAGAAGATAAACTGCATCTCAGTCAAAACCAGCACATTATCTTATTGTGGTTTAGCACAAATTATAAATTTATACCCAGATTATCTTAAGCCTCACTGATAAAGACGTTTCTCATTAATAGGCAAAGCTGCACATCAACACAGGTTCTGATGCAGAGTGTAGCCTGATGTCCACTATGCAGGCAGATGGAGAAATGAAGATGTGCCCAGAGAAGCTCAGGTGGAAAGAAGGCCGGGGATCTTTGTCCTCTGAGTCTGCTGGTATTGCTTCTCTTGTGAGCTAAACTCCTCTCACCTGTGTCAGCCAAAAGGGGCCACATTAGCTCTAACACAAGAGTTCTGTTAACCAGAATAGCTTTGATTGAAACAGGTTAGGAGCCATTCAGAGGAGCTGCTACCCCCATCAGATGAGGACACAGCATCTTCTGCAAAGCCTTATTTCTTCATCCAGCAGGATTTGAAAAAAAAAAAACAAACTCTTATTTCTATAACTTTAGTACTGCTATTTTTTCATGTAGAAAAGCCCTTTGAATACCAATGCCTAGGCTGGAAGGAGTGTATGAGGAAGCTTGTACTGCTGCAACCAACCTGGTATTCATTCCAGGCCAGCTTGTGCTCACTTTGAAGTCAATTGCAATCATCCATGGGTTTAACCAAGGTCTAGATTTGGCTTAGTTCTATGAATCCCTCTATTTATCCAGGCTCAGTGACTGGAAGTCTCACACCTTTGATGCTGCATTCATAAACAGAAAACTGGACTGGCTATGGCAGCATATGGAATATTCTTCTGACAAAGAAATCACTGTATGGAAACCTCAGTACCTGCCATTTTCAGGCAGTCAGGGACTGAGTCATTTGCTTAACATATTTTATTTCTGGAAATTTTTCCACAGGAATGATAACCTCTGAGCCCATGCTTTCTGGGACCTCTGGCTGGAATAAAACCCTTTTCCTGCAAAAACTGCTACAGGCAGCACATGTACTTGTCAGCATCCACCTAAAGTTCCAGGAAGCCTACCGGCAAGTTTTAATATCTTTTTATTTCCCAGCCTCTTCGGTTTTAGTATTTAAGCTGGTATTTAACCAGGACAGAACCCCAAAGCATCATGTGCTGTGCAATTGAACAGAGGTTTACTTTTACTCATATAAAAAACTTTCAGTCTGTATTGACATTTCAAATCAAATTCATACAGACAGTAATTCCACAGTCAGAAATGATGCAGAAATGAGGCCTGGAATCTTTGGTGTTGGGATAGATGAGAGTTTGCCTGTCATCTCAAGCACAGTCATACTGCTTTCTGACATTGTGCTGATAGTGACCCAGTACCAATTGAAACAGAGAAGACTTTTTGGGAGAACCCACAAAAATCACAGCAGCATTTCCTGCAAGCACTGCATTTTCGTAGTGACCCTTCCAAGCTTATGAGCTCCAGCCTTGTAGTTTTCCATATGGATTTGTGCCACTATAACACACAGACCAGAACAAAGTGATGGAAACTAGTACAACAAAACATCCACGCTCCTGATTTCACAGGTGCTGTCTTCATTTTTCCATATTCATTTTACAACGTTCCATCTCTGTCACTAAAATATTCCACTGTTGAAAACTCAAAAAGAAAAATCGTGAGTGTTCACACAGTAAAAGCAAGCAGAAAATCCTAAAGAAAACATAAAGTGAAATCTGCAAGTATTATAACACAGTCTTTCAGACAGTCTGAGAACCTCAAGTACCAGTCAGTGTGAGGGGCATTTTTGGGAGTTCTAACCTGGAACCCAAATGGTCCAGGTTACCCCAGAGGTTTCCTGCATGAACTTGATTAGGCTCAGACCTCTGAAGATACACATACATACAGTCTACATTCATTTTGAGCCCTAAGGAACTGATATACATCATTTGTCAACTTATTCTCTTATGAGAAAGGGTGTTCTCTCACAGGCATGCTGGGTTGTAGTTCACTTTTTTACAGTCCTATTAGGTGATAGAGATTTTAGAAAGACATTTGCCTGAATCCTTTCACTCTGCTTTAGCCACAAAAGGCATTTTTCTTCCCTCCTTGCTTTTTTACTGCTCCTGAGCATTCTGTAGGTTTTATACTTACTTTTTGCACATGGTTTCTAACTCCATCAGCTTGGAACTCTTCTATGCGCTTGTTTTCCTTCTTCATCACTGGGCCTTCAGTTAAACAAGATCCCTGCAAGACAATATCATGTGTTTGGATTTGCCTCCCCTGCTCATTCCTCCACAGGTTCTTGGTATATGCCAGCATATTAGACTCGAAGATCACAAGCATTTGATGGCAACAGCATTATCCTCAATCTGTGTTACACTCCTGAGGAAATTTTACTGCTTAAAATCCATTGCTTGGAGGCAGGCTTAGCTGAAATGACTTCTGCACTCTGGCTTCATTTCCCCAGTGCGTTTGTGGTGCAATAGGAGACTGCAATGTTTAATTTCTGCACTGCCACTAGTTGGAATAAAGGCAATACAGCCTATGGCTCGACTTGCTGTATGCTGAGGAATGCAACACTACGGCCATTTCATAGCTGGGCCAGAATTTGTGATGGCCTGTACAAACTCTGTTATCAAAGGCTATCTGCCTTAGACCTGGGTATGCCTCTAGCATAAAAGATTTTTGCTGAAATAATTTTCTTGCATGTATCTTGCATTTTCCCCCAAACCATCATGCTGTGAGCTTTGATCTGTGAGGCTGTCAATCTGAGCCTCTTCCATTGTTACTAAAGGCATTCAAATTGAGAGTGAATTGGAGTGTTGAGCATGCATTTGTATGTAAACCATTACCCTTCACATGCAGGAGGATATAGCCTTGAAATAAACATTTTCATCAAGGAGTAACAGATGGAAGTGCTGTAGTTTCCATTTTGTATTAACAGAAACTTCTCATTAAATTCTTGAAGCGTTACAGTTGGAGAGCTCTGTGTTTTCCTGCTTGGTGGGCATAGCCTGGCTGACTTTGGTGAGCTGACACTTAGCCACATACACTCCTAGAAGTCACTAGTTGACCCCTTTACAGATCAGATTTTCTACCATTTCTTTACATTTTCTGCTTTGCATTGTATCTTGTGTAAAATTTAATTCTGAACTCCAATCAACATTTAAATCTAACAGAGTTAGCCAACAGGAAAAGGAATTCACAGAAGCAGACTGAGCTGGCCCTGGCACATAGACACTTCACCTGCACCTACAGAGTTTAAGCTCCCAGTATGGGGAAATAGATAAATATTTCTCTGTATTTTTAAGTACTGCTGAATGTAATTCAGTTGGTTGACTGGGAACCCCAGCTGAATGCATTCTGGATGAGCCATTTACACCTTCTGTGTCAGCTGTGGCAATTTGTAATACCATTCTGAAGTGATTGCTTCATTATTGTAAATGACGTTCCAGCCCCACAAAGTTTCTGGGTGGAACTTAATATGATGTAAATACAAATACCTACCTACCTATGTTTATTCCTCCAGGAAGCAGAGAGCAAAGCAACTCAGGCATTCAGCAGTATCAAAGAGTTTTCAAGCTATTAAGAGAAGTCATTTGGGTTAACCAAAAAGTTTTATTAAAGAGTAATTTAACAATGATGATTAAACAGTTACTAAACGATGACAACAAGTTGGTCAAACACTCTACTACTTACCACACTTCTAATAATTATTAGCTAGCTTGTGTAGAGTATGCTTTAGATTTAACATAAAATGCCACTTACCTTGCTGTAGATTCTAGATGCCAGGCAAGGGATCTCTTGACCTTGAGGAGTGGGCTTGGGAGGCATCCCTGCTCAAGGGGAGATCACCACTGTGCAGCCACTGCCTTGCAGGAGAGCTCAGGCTCTGAGGCTGCAGATATCTGTAGTGTAAAGTGATTGGCTTGCAGTCAAACTCCTCTCTCATGGCAGCCATAGAAGTTTTAGATATGTCTGGTCTCAGTTCAGGCTGATCCTGTTAATTCCCACTAAGACCCAAATTCTTTAGGTGAAGAGATACAGCTTAGCATAATTTCTCAGGGTTTGCACAGCAGGGCTGGCTTCAGCCAAGCCTATTTTCTGGTGATGCCAACAAATGGTGTGCCACTGACTCAGAGCAGGTGTGCCCATTACACCATAAAGTATGGGAAAGGATTTAGGAAAGAAATATCTCAATTCTTATATGCCCTCACCCTGATGTAACTGTTAATACTTCTGTCTCACAGCAACACTATTGTTGCACTCCTAATAGAAAAAGGTGGGATTTAGAGTCACTCACACAGCTCCATTTAGCCTTGGTTCTGGATTTGACACCTTTTAGCTCCTCCTATCAGGTCATGAACCCACAGCATTTTACCTTTACTGTCCTGTTCACTACAACTGAACCCTCTCCTGTATCTTCTGTTCTGCTCTCCTCACCTTTAAATCCTATGTCAGAATACATCATATTGAACTATTCTTCTTTTCCTTCATCTGCTATATGCCCCTCTTTCATATGAATTTCTTTGTGGTAATTCTGCGAAGAAAGAACTGCCTATAGTTTACATGTGTATTAAATATGCCAAAACTGTCATGGAGCTGAAAATATGACTACTCAGTAAACATCAAGGTCTGGGTAATTTTAGCTCACTGTGGGCCTAGTATGTGACTTTAGCCTGTTCATTCTTCAAATTCCCTTCCCTAACACTGGAAATAAATATCATTAATCAATCATCAGTGTGATGATAAAAACCAAGAGAACTACATAAAAATAAATATCCTGCACGTACAACACTTCTTCATAACTATTAGTCAGAATTAAAAGGATTAATAAAAAATTCTTAAGACTACAAAAACCAGAGTTCAAACTGTAGTTAAAAGTGTAGCTTTTCAGAGGTTCTGATCATTAATGCCTGTGGGTCATCTGTGCACAGCAAGCTCAGAGGGGCTTCTCCACCTCACTAATGATGTGGGTCAGCACCTTCTCAGACCATGCCTCCAGCTGCAGCAGCATCCTGCTGTGGCAAAACAGTTCCTTGGGACATAACTCCTGGAACATTATAAACCAAGTCTCATGTAGAGAAGTAGCATAATCTTCCCATGACTCAGCCCTGACTCACCAGGAGCCTTTTCCACATTTAAGGAAAACCATGTCATTCAAGCCATCTTTAGCACAGATGACCTTTTGAGCAAGATTGCTCAAAATATTTTGCAATTATTAAGAAAAGCAAGCCCTGAAAGATTGCCTTTCATAGGTGTTCCAGCCCAGCCTTGCTTGCAGGTGAGCACCCCAACCACAGACTGGGGATGAGATCCTGAGAGAGCAGGACAACACAGTATTTAACTGAAACTGAATATAGTCAGACTGTTCTTGGCATTGACAGCAACGAGGCAGAATTTGTGTGAAAGGAAGAAGGTAAATTCACATCTGAGTAAGCGTTTTTCCAACAAGTACAAGATACTTTGAATCAGCACATAGTTCTTTGCTCACCTTCCATCTGCAGGGAGCGGGAGTCTCCTGGTGGTGCGGGAGTGCACAGCGGTGCAGCCTCGGGTCACCTCGGTGGCACAGGTCCCCCTGCACCCCAACAGCCTCCATTCCCTGCAGCTCTGCAAAACACAGGCTCCACTGCCATAGTCACCCACCCTTGGCAAGGAATTCTCTTTTCTTCTCTCTCCAGCTCAGGCAGTCCTAGGTCATTACAGTTGGCTCAAATGTTTTTGGTTTGCTTTTTGGTTTTTTTTTGTTTTGTATCCCTTATCCTTATTTTGAACCCTGCATACCACCTTTGATTGAAGTCTTAAGGAAGAGAGCCTCATTGCACCCTGAACTAGACTTTCATTTTCATATTTAGAAGCAATAAAAAAAAAAAGAAAAAAAGAAATTGTTATTTTCTACAAAGCAGCTGCCATCAGCAAAGCCTATTATCTGAGCTGGCTCAAGGCACAAAGGAATGACAGCTCAGTGCTAACATTTAAGATTCAGAACTTCAGTCTATTTTAATACATTCCATGATGTGTCAGAGCCCTCTCCTAGAAATACGAAAAAGCATTTTTCTTTTCTTAAAATAGTTGTGCTATTTCACCTCAGAAATACTTAACACCCATAAATACGACCCACTGATATTCCTGCTTCCTTCAATTTTAATTTGCTTATACAGCAGAGAACGCAAAAATGTTTTAAGAGAAAAGATTTAACAACGATGCTCAGATGTAGACCAGAATTATGCAAGTGTCTGAGTTTACAGTTCAGCTGAAGATTGTGGGGCTAGTTTGTTTTGTTTGTTCAAGTACAAAATCATTAATCAAATTTCTGAAATTTCACAAAATTAAAGTATCCCAGGAAGATACACACACAATAAGTCTTATTTATCTAACAGTTACCCATAGATTTGCCAACAGAGGGAGTCCTCTTACTGTCTACCAAAGCTTTGTCAAGGTGACGGTGTCCCTGCTGAGCAGCTAACATCGCACTAATAGCAAGGATGGAAAAGGTTTGCAAAACAGAGTCACCTCAGGGTATTTAGCAAATCAAAACATGGGGAAATATCAGATATCCAATCACTAGAAGTGCACTGGAGGATTCAAGTGGCCGTTTGTGTTATTACAGCAATTAATAATTTTTCTCAGCTCTGTGGGCATCTATGGGCAAAGCTATGAAATATCTATGAGAGCAATTACTCTTAAATATATTGAGAAGAATTATGCCAGATAAACATATAGTTCCCCTATGTCTGCAAATCAAAGTTTAACTGTAAAACTCCTTTGAGTTCATGCCTGTTGTTGTAGTCATAGCTTGCCAAACAGCAATTATTCAGGCTGTGTTTTGGAGGAAACAAAATAATATTAATAAAAAAACCCACCCAAACAAACAAAAAAACCCCCAAGACTTTCTTCTACATTGTGATTTCTTTAAAGGATCACATAATTTGAATCCCAACTGAACTAACTTATATACAGTAAGACCTTCAGAACCTCACTTGCTTTTTCATCACTGAATAAATCAAATTTTCTTGTGAACTATGAAAATGTTAATTTAGTATTTTTTAGCCACTGTTTAGTTCAATTATGGTTTCTGCTGCTTGCCCCTTACTTGAAGTGGCCAGTTTCCTTATGACTTGATGAAAGGATTTCAACAGTTGATCTGATAATGACATAAATCATGTTCCAGATTAGCTTGGACACAGCATTTTAGTGCATTTAAGGAAAATTTAAAAAAGGAGAAGAAATAACATTGTAATTAGTACATCAAAGTAAACACTTTACAACTATAATGTATTGCCAGGGCTAACAGTTTTGTGAGATATTAAGTAACCAACCCAAGAACTCAGCAGCATTCAGGTATGGTGATTTACTAGCAGTAGCATAAGGACAAAAATATGAGATTATGATCACATCTGTGCGACACATCTTCCTTCTCACAGAAATTGCCATTTTTATGGTAGTCAAGACTGAAGTGCACATGAAGCAACTCCTAAACCTCTGGGTTTTTTCAGCTAGATATATCCCACTGAGTATTTTAGAAAAATAAAAATACAAAACCAGTATTAGCTGCATCTGTTCCATCCCCTTTAATCCTTTTACTGGGGCCCAGATTTACACTGAGATTCCAGCAGCAGTCCTAACCTCAACAATTATCTTCTAAAATGAGTTCAGGATAGGTATACCAGTGCCAAGAAAACTCAGAACTTCAACAAAATTGAGCCTAATAATAGATGGGAGTAAAACTGAGATTTTTTTCTTCTTCATTTTCAAATGGGTAAAATTCTTTGTTTTCTACTTCTTGTTAACACTGCAAACAGATCAGCTTTGCGAGTTTTGGACGTCTGGCCATTTTAGATAAACATTCCAACCTTTTAAGTGTTTACAGACTAAACTGTAGAGCTTAATGTTTATGTTGCACTGAATAACTTCAGCTTTGTATTTAACAGAAAGACTGCTAAAGTAATATTGTTTCAATCAGTAGGTGAAGACACATGCTACTGAAATAACCAAAATTTTAAAGGAAGATATTAATACTAGTCTGTCCATAAATATTTAATACATCTCTATGTAGTAGGCTTTATAGTTGGAATATATAAAACTGCCACAGTTTATTGGGTTTCTAATTTTAAACCTATTCCCAGACCCTTCAAAAACAATTATTATAGCCTTTAGCTTCTATGAAAATTAGATTGTAGCTTTTTGGGTTTCAAATAGAGTGTTCCTCCCCTAATTCTAGTTTAATATGAAATAAATCCTTGGCCATGTATTTCAAGGAACATGGCCTCAGATATTGCTCAGAGCAGGGTTTGGGTCCTATTATTGTACCTGTGCAGGGCAAGAGTTTACCCTGACACATGCAAAACTAGATAGAGCAGAGAACTAGTCTGGTCCAGAAAAGAGAATCTCTGGACCAAAATATCCATTCTCAATCAAACCTCTTCTCAGTTTTAAATAATGACCTAGCTGTTGCCTGTTAAGATTAATTTGAAAGTCTCTCTCCTTGGCATTTACATTTTTCTTACCCTTTGGGGATAGCAACAATATCAAAGTGTGTATAAATCTGAAAGTATGTCATTCACTCCAAAATACCACTTTGCTTGCAAAATGAAAACAAGCTAGGGTATAATATTGCTTCTGAGAAGAAGAAAAACAACATGAACAGAGTTTCGCAGTGGCATCAACTTGCAGGCTGTGTTATTCATTGCTCAGCTGCTCATGTAGAGACTTTCCACGTTAAAGCACCACAATGCAGATGAGGATATTTCTTAACTTCTGTGGTTAACTTGTATGTTTCCATTTCAGTGTGAGTTTCAGCTGGATGTGTTTTCCACAAGGTCAGGAGAGTTTGCCCTGGACTGGCTCCTCGGGGGATCATACCATTACACGTTTCCTGTTTTGCACACGACAACACAGTAAGCTTTCTCAAAGACACAAGCTGTATGTGTAAGCCTTCTGAGCAGAGTTATTACTGTACTACTGCAAGAGTAAGACAGTACAAAGGAAAGAACTCTTAACTGAAACCTTTCCCACCTTTCTATCAAGTCCTTCAGAACCTGAATTCAAGCCCACTGCTCAAAGAAGCTGAATTCAAAGAGCAACCACCTCAGGGGTTAACCTGGGTTTTCAAATCCCTGAGTGCAAAATAATCAAATACAGCATTTATGTTTTGTCTTTTGTCTATTGCTTAGACAAGTCGGTTTTCACTGTGTCAGAGTAGTTGCATTAGAACTTTTAAAGTCTGGTAAGGTGAAGTTACCTGAGACAGAACAGATACACCCTTTCTAATGAACCCAGAGGTAATCAGGCAGCAGTTCCTGAACCAGCTGATAAAAACTGGCATCACTATTCCTTTTTCACTGTTTCACCTATGCTTAAAACAGCTCCTTACCCCATACAATTTTCTGAGAGTTCCAAGTTATTTAGGAGTTGAACCACATCAAGTGATTTACAGTAACTATGCTGTATTGAAGATACATTTAGTCTTTTCAAAGGAGCTAACATCTGCAAGAGTTTTCTGTTAATATGTTGTGTTGTAAAAGGATCTTTTTAAAGAGATGGCAACAGTAAAAGCATGGAAATTACAAAGGGAAGTGTAAAAGAAATGACTATCAAAACCCAAAGTTTGGGGTTTTCTTTACCAGTTCAAGTGAAGATGCAATATAGACATCCATTTGTCCTGGTGATGATCTATGAAACTGAGGAGAGTACTGTAATTTTAAAATGGTTTATATCAGCTAAATATCACTGAAATGATACCTGAAGACTTGACATATATCTCACTTTTCCAAGACTGCTGGAAACACAGTTCAAACCAGAACATTCCCTCCCTCATGCACATTTCTATTTGCTGTCTGGCCACAGAGCGTCTTTGGAGCATCTCAAAGTAAAGAAAGAAATTATCTGAAATGGTCAGGTTTGTCTTGACATATCTTGAAATAATGCCACTCTCCAGACAGGAAAAAAAATGAAGGAGGACTTTTGACTAATTGATAGAATCCCATAGTCCTCAAAATTGTAATCATTACTCACAGTTCACAAACCTTTGCTGTGAGAAAATGCTTGCAGTGTGTGGGACAGAACAGCAGGAGGGGATCAAGGCACCCTTCGTTTTTGGGACCTTCAGCCAGCAGGGAGTCCCAGGCATACCAGGACTGAGATGGAGGCTGCTGTGTCCGTCCTCCCTCCCCTCTGGTGATTTCTGCATTATTATCACCCCAAAGGAAGCTCTACCTTGGAGGAGCCTGCAATCGGGAGTGGAAAGCATTGACAAAGATGAACCAGAAACAGTGCATTGTCCTGCAGGATATTGGTGTCTAAACTTAGCATTGGGGAAAACAGTTCAAAGAAAGAAATTAAGAAAATACATAGAAACATCATAATTCCTTTCTGGTATTTCCAAGGATCCTGGCAACATAGTATTTCCCCAGTAAGCCAGCAGCCTGTTCCAGCTAGAAAGATGGACCATCTCACTTCACACACAGTGAAAAACAGGTACAGAGAACAATCTGATGCCTGCTTGAATCCCTCAGTGAGTTCTGTGGGGGCAGATCCATAAACAGTGTGCAGGGGCAGCTTGCATGAAATTCAGTACAGGACTGGAGCTAAATTCTCTGTTCTGTCAGCTGTTGGTAGCATGCAAGGCCCCAGCCAGTGAGCTCAGATCAAGCCTCAACAGGCACATGCTCCCCTCTTAAAATAGTACAGTCTGGCAATAGATTGTAAAAAGGCAAAGATACACATGCTATAAAACCTAATTACCATTGCAGCCTGTGTCATGGTCTGCCATTGTACACAATACATAGTAAAGGAAGGGTTTTATCCAGGACCCTGACAGCTCAGCATGGTGACTTTCCACCCTTAGAGCACCCTGAAAAAGTATATCAAAGGAGAGATTTCTATTTTCCTATAATGAAATATTTTTGAAGGAGTGAGATTATAGATGTTAAAAACGGGCAGCACGTACAATTGATTCATCTAGCTGTATTCCACACCTAAACAAATCTGATCTCAACTGTACATTTACACATGCTTCAGCCAAACTACTCTGTATGTGAAAAAAAATATTCCACTGTCTTATCTTTGCAGTCTCTTAGTGTTCACCATCAGCAAAGTAGAGGAATTTCCCTTTTCTGGCAACAACCAGATAGTCTCTGTTATGCCACTGTTTAATTACTGATTTCACTCTCCAGTGTTTGAATTCACCAAGTATTTGCTGGCATTTACCTTGAGTTTTCTTTAGGGGGACTTCAGTTCTTTGAGGGATTGAAAAAAATTACATTCTCTATTCATGGCTCTACTAATGTACTATATGAAGTGCTAGCTCTGCACATATTTTCCAAATGCAATAACTGGGTACTATCAGTTCAATGGCCAGTTTTGATCACTACCTTCTGCACTTACAACCCCAAGCTTGCATCATATGTATTTCCTTGCTAGAACACTGAATAAACCTGTGTGTGCTATGAATTTATTGCCACCCTCCCATATTTTTTAGTTTCTAACTATCCTTCCATAAAATAATGACACCATATAAGATGCACGATCTATGGCAAAGTAACTTCATTTATTTCTTATTCAGAGATGGCATTTCCACAGTTATTTCTCAGCCCATTCTAACATTTACAGTTTCTCTAAATCTGGTATTATATAAATATTTTACTAATATGCTGCTCCTATTTTCTTTTACAATAGGCTCATGATATACTTTCAATTAATGTATTTAAATCAGTAGTTTATCTGTGTACATGAGAGTAAAAAAAAAAGTAAGCATTTGTTCAATGTTATCTCCCACTATGCCTTACATTTGCAATCTATTGCTTCTAACCCTGAGTTCAACTCTAAATTTATTATACTCTAGGCTTTTAAAATTTGTTTGAAGCTTATCAATTGAAACTCTACAGTCCTAAGAGTGGAAATTTAAGAAACAGTTCACTTACCATCTGTGTTAAATTAGACTCTCACTTCTACCTCTATGGCCAGAAATAGAAGAACTGAGCAATTTCATTTCTGAAATCCTTTTTCTAGGATTTGGGGAAAGGTAGGGGTAACGTTTTAGTAGTTCAGCCACTTTACCAGATACAAGTTATTAACAGCAATTACTTGCCTTCTTTTATATATATATATGATTTATTTTTAAAATAGTCAGGTATCTATATTAGCTACTAGTGTCTAAGAGACTAACATGAGCAAATCACAAAAAACCTAAGCTGAATTACACCGGTAAGAGAACTTCTTCAGAATATTCTACAAAACAGTGCCTGATGCGTTTGAAGAAAGTTTACCTTCAAAATCCACTTGGATTTCTAGTCAGGAAAGGCCCACTGAAGTAGGGGAACTCTCTCCTCAAGATAACTCTTTAACAGGCTCTTGCTTGGAAACTGAATATGCAGAGGGATAGGAATAGAGTGGCAGAGAATGCCTGCTTAAAACAAGACAAAATAGCAGCTGCTACTATGACTGCAAAGCACTTGTGCTTGCAGGAGAGCTTGAAAGTTGCAAGGGACTAGAAAGCACTACTAACTTAAGAAAAATAAAAATAAAACCTCTAATTCAGTGCCTAATTTTTAGTTCTGCTGAATGATCAGCTGAGCACAATGAAACAAGGACAGGCTAAAGAGAAGCAGGGAAGATTTAGATGGCATTTTGAGCAAGGTTCTAACTCTACTCCCAAAGGCAACCGAGCTCTTACTAATCCTGTCCTTAATAAATTATCATTTAAATTGACACAACTACTGATCCTATTACTGCTTAAGCAAAAAACCCACTTTATATATGTAATAATTCCACAAGCACTGAGATTTCCATTCAACAGGCCATCTAATGTCTGCAGTTCAAGACTAGGGCACAGCACTTCTGCCAGAAAAAAAAATTAAATAAAAATTTCAATCCTCAATGTAATTGCACTAAACTGATAATTAACTGCTTAACGTGGTGTGTAATGAAAGGTCGAGGGTAAGGTGAAAGAGATGACTTTCACCTCTGCTACACTGTGATAGCAGGAAGATTCCTTTAGAACCTACAGATTTATGTAGGCTGTTGGTCGAAAAGGAAACATTGTGTGGATTTCTATGAGGCTTCTGTGAGAGGCAACAAAAGTTGTCCTTTCTGAGAAATGTACCCAGAATGAGAATATCTCCTGCTGGACAGCTTGAACAAAGAGCTGGGACTGCCAAAAGCTGTGGAAAGCTGCCAAAGGACAAGAAGGAAAATAAAGCAACAGAGAAGTGCTAACATTTTATCAACAAAATCTTTAGGGTAGGGAAAGGCAAACTTAAAAATACCAACAGCCACCATAGGTGAACACCCTGAAACAGCAAAGAGCAGAAATTCCAGCTGGGCAGCGCAGTAAAAGATTTTGCACAGGAAATAGGGAGAGCACATTACCATCAAAACTTTGATTTTTGGAGAGGGCCAGATAGACAATGAAACAGTTACAGTCCTATAACTCCTTTTAATACTATGAATAGTAAAACAGTGTAACATCTAACCTGCAAGAACCCTTATAGATCACTATCTGCAAACAGCAGGAAATAGTCACACAATTCACTTACTGAAGTGGGATGCAGGCACATCAGTTTATAGACATTTTCAGCTAACATTTTGCTGACATTCACCAACATCTGAGCTTTGTTCAATCATTTCCTGGGTTAGAATAAAGTTTGTATCAATTGTTGCATAAAAAGAATAAGGCTAAGCAATTAAAACTCCTGTGCAGGACTACAATCTTGCAGCTGCTCAATTGTTATGATTATGACTTCAAAAGTAAACCCAACTTTTTTCCTCCATATCCAAGATAAGTAGAGAAACCTCAGAAAATCTCCACCAGCATATTTCCAGAAAATATGATCAGTGACAGTGTGCTGGTGAAGCAAGAGACTATTTAAGTTCTGGCCTCAAATAAACTGATTTTTCTTCATTCCAGCAAGCATTCTCACATTTTAAAGAACTATCTTCAGGTTTTTTTGTGTTCTCATGTAGTCAGGCCTGACTTTAACAAGAAGTTACACCTGACTGTGGAAACTGAGCTGCTGCATTACTGCCACAGAGAGATTAAATATTACTAAAATTAAGATCATGGAGCCACATGTCATGCTTTGCAGCATAGTTGCTTCTCTCATTACAATCTTTAGCTGATACTTCTTCAGTAGTATCCAATTCAGTGTAGCTACACAGACTGTGTGCCTATGCATTTGTATATGCATATGCATTCTATGTTCCAAACAAATGTGGCTGTTACCATATATACCTGCTATTTGAGTTATAATTTTAGCATTAGCTGCACAAGACTAATGGTATCCTGCTTTATTGTTTGGAAGATGCATATATAAAATAATAAGAAAAAGTGGCACTAATTTATTTGCATGATTAGTGAAAGCAGTTCTGTGTAAGGATCTCTTGATTACCACAGGCTGTATAAATTTCAATAAAAAGCATTCAGTAGCTGGCACTAAACTCTACGTGGCAGTAATGTACCAGCTCAGTCTGTACAGCCAAGGCTTAAAATAGGTAGGGGATTACATGACACAGGTGTAAATTAGGAAGATATTAAGACTTGACCCTGTGAAGCACGAGAAAAAGAAACAACCTGTGAAACAAATTTAAAGCATTCATGATTTACCACAATTTTAGGAAGGCATGTTCCTCCCTCTCCTGCACAACTAGCAAATATTCCCCTTCATCTTTCTCAGAAGGTATTCATGCTTACTACAACCTTAAAAATCTACTTATATTTTTGTGGTCATCCTGTCTGGCTTTCTAAAATCTTTTGGAAGAGAGCTCTACAATTTTCCACCCTAAGATATCTGATAGCTACACTAAAAATAGCCCCATGGCAATTCCTCTGTTGAAGATACACCTACTGCTATGTGTCGTGCCCATCATAGTTTAGAATCTTCTTGGACACTCAAACTACTGCTGATGCCCCAGGGGCTGTAACAGAATGAGTCTCAGTGTGCTCTTTAAACAATCATTAATAACTTATGGCCATAATAAACCACATGAGAGTGTATCTATTTTTTGCACGTCAAGTATGTCAAACTTAGTGTTCTCTGACAGTGTGAGGGGAGAAGAGGATGCAAATCAGTGAGTGAAGAGAGGGTATGAAGAACATCTTAGCATTGTTTGCACAGCTGTGGTGTCATGTTTTCCCCTTGCAGTACATTTTCCAGTATTCCTGCCCCAAGCAGTTAAATACTCCACAAATATCAAACAATTTACCTCTCATAATCCATTAAGAATCAAGAGTTATAAGAGCTAGGCAAAGTCCTGTTTCTATGGATATCTGCTCATCTTAGAGAAATGTGAGCTAGTCTCTCACTAGGGTTTTTCCTGAGAACCCCCTCACCAAGGCTGCCAGGATGTACAGTAGTACCTCAGGTACCTCAGTGGAGACCTCCAGAGCTTCCCAATGGCAGTTAGCTGCAGTGAATGCTGTTGCAGCAGAAATGCTTCCTGACAAGTTCTGCTTTGTAGTTTTTTCATATACATCAAATAATTGCATTCTGTGTGGAAGGGGTATCAAATATTATGACAAAAGAATTAAAAGGCTTGAAAAAGTGCAGCTTTAAAACTTAAGTTCTCCTTTAAGGAAGCTCTGTAGTATCTAGGTGTTGTTCTGACTAAAACATCTCTTCTATCAAATTCTGGAGAGTATAGGCCTACATTTCTGCACTGCTCTGTGAGCCAGCACTTTCTAGTTTATTGCTTGAAAAGACATTCCTGCTTTTTTCCAACCTTTAAAATGGAATTTCTGAAGCAAGTAAACTGAATTTTAAAAATATAGGAAAAAAAATCAGTCTTCATTATTCTGTATTCAAACATTCAAATTAGTTGCTAGATATCTGTGGCCTTGCTTTTATGTTTTTAGCAGCATAATTATTGCATAGATGAACTTTCCAAATGGAAACCTGCAGAACAACACTCAGGTTTGGAAAAGTCCAGCCCATTTTCTTCTTTCAAACAGAAGTTTGTAAAAATGTCTTATTGAAGAAACAGGGAAACTGAGGCCACCTCAAAACATGAGCAAGAACCAAGCTACTAATGATACTGCTCATGAGCTAAATTGCCATGAAAAGTAACATGCACCAAAGGCAAGGAGAGGAATGGAGTAGGTAGGGTGAGGGGGAAGCATCTTGAAAAGTGAGAACATGTTTGATAGGATCTTCCCCTACAGGGTAGAATATCACTCCTCTGCCCTGGGAGACTTTTGTTGCTCCTTTCCAACTGCTGGCTTCAACCCTGACTCAAGTCCTGTTACCCATCTCTGTACAGCTTTGGGCAATTTATACTCTAAGGGTTGCCTCGATTCAACTTCTATAAACATGACGATGTTATAAACCTAACAACTCTTATAAACATAACAACTGTTATAAACATAACAGCGTCCAAAGTTAACAACTGCATGTTCTGCAGTACATCATTCACCTGCCTGGAGTTCCATTCACTTCCTGCAGGTGTGGAATTCAACACATTATTATGACCTGGCCTTAAACTGGTAACATGGAGAAGGTCTGTCCTCAGCTTTGGAAGTACAGGTACAGGGAAACAGGTAAGAGAAGGAAGTAATTATGGAAGTTATTAAAGGATTATGATTCTAGAGACTTCAAGTTCTACTTTAAGGTTTTTTTGAGAAGGCAGATGATAAAAATCTCTTAATCACCTGTAAAAAAAACCCCACATGCCTGCATGTTTAAAAAGGTACGCAAAATACAATATCCAAAACCAAGTAATGCAGTTGCAATTCATATTAAAATGAGTTTGGAACCAGCATGATCCTTCCATGTGCTCCAGGCAATCTAGTTTTTCAGATATACAAACAAAAGCAGATGTGTTGATTTTTAGTGAGAAAGTGATTTATCTCTATATATGGTATCAGAAGTAGAATACTGTGTACAGATGACATACACATTTTAATAAGACCAGATGTAGTTTGGAGAGCAGGGTAGCAGGAAGGAAACACTTCAAAAATTTAAAAACAATAATCTAGAGTTAATTTTTTACTTGGTAATAAAGGGCCTCAAACAATTTAATAAAATAAAATGAAAAGGCGATATGATTATGGAACAAAAGAACCTCCAGAGAAATAAAGCACCATGTAATTAAAAAAACTCAAACCTATTGGCCTGGAGTGTGGCACAGTGTCAGCAGAAAAAACTTAAACCCCACCCAAAAATCTAATAACTAGCACTTGAGGACAATTTTAATTTGGAGAGTGATTAAGCACTGGAGCTGATGCCCGTTCTGTTGCAGGAGTGATTTTCACATCAAGAAGATGATCAAGAAGATATTTTTAGCCAAAGATACTAGAAAGATTATACAATTCTTGGCAAAATTTACCATCTTGCTTACTAGAATTGTTCAGAACAAACACTTCCATAGCCTTTTCCAGCTTTAAATTCTGTGAAGTTAGACCTTCTTCAAATCATTTGGAGGTGAAGGCTCTTACTCAGTTTTTCACACAAACTCCTGCTATCCACTAAGGTATCTTGTAACATCAACTGTATTTTTAACGAGATTGCTGCTTCACAGCAGTAGAAGAGAAGAAATATGAGCACACACAACAAAGGTGTTAAACCCAGTGCTAAAATGCAAGCTCAAGAGAAGCAAGCCATGTTCCAGCCATGTCTGTAGGGCTGAGTAGTCACATAATTAGGTAAGTCCTTTTGTAGACAGCTGGCAATGATATAACAGGGATTTTTCTTCCTATTCTATTCCAAGAAAAATTGAGTACATTGAATGGAAATAAATCACACATCAATAAAATACACCAGGAAACACTCAGGAGGAAACTCACTGTTGAAACCTTGATCAGCAGGTTGGCTGTGCCTGCTCAAAGCTATGCACTAGCGTAGACACAGAGCAAAATAAAGGAAATAATTAGAATATATATTTGAGATTGGAACTAGGCAGAGTTCCATCATGAAACCTCTTTACAGGTTTAGAATCTCTTCTATAAGGAATTGAAGATGTGAGTAAGAGGCAAGAAAGACATATATTGCTGACAGCCACCTCCCAAACACCTATATTTGACTACCAAACCTCATACATTTGTGTTTTCTGGGTACAATATATAGCATTCTGTTTTTCTTTTGCTCACCATATTTTTCTAGTTACTATTTCTGACCTCAGTTCCTCTATTTTTTTTGGCTTGGGTATTGGTTTTTATTTGGTTTTGGTTTTTTTTCCAAGGAGAATTTTTTGTGCTCTTCACCATAGATATTGTTTTTCAAACACCATGAAATTACTCAACAACATCTCTCAAGCCAAGGAATTAACCTGAAAATAGTTAAAAGAGCACACTACAGTACAACCAATATAACAATATAAACCTATTAGCCTGCTTTTCCTACAGTAATGGACACAGGGGATGGAGCTACATAGATGTGACCATTCTGTCCAGGCAGGCCTTGTGTTGAGCTTGGCAAAAGAGAACAGAGGATAAATGTCCCCAGAAAAATGGCCACAAAATATAACCAAAAAGAAAAAAGAAGTGAACAGAAAGAAGTGAAAGGGTTTTTCTAATGCCATAGAGTAGTTCAGTGGCTGAACAAGTAATAGGAATACAGCTCTTCCCAAGCCCCCTCTATTGCCCTAACCACAAGATGTGCTGCCACATACCAGCGATTATTCTATGAGATCAAGACTTGATTCACTATTTAGAAGCTGAAAACAGACAAACAGTTCAGAACTGTAGTAAGAAATCAATGGATCACTGTTAATTTCCTTCCCAGTATCCATTGTCTGCTATGAGATGCGTCCACACAGCATTTGTGGGAGCTCTCTAACCAACAATGCAGCCCTTCTTAATCAAAGCAGTAACATACTTTTCAAAGTTACATTTCCAAGAAGATTCTTCAGCAGCTAAAAGGTTTAAAATTTCTTAGTTTGTCAAGCTCTTTAAGGGGGCTGGGGGAAAGAAAAGATTGGTAGATTCAGCAGTGAAAACAAATTCCCCAAAGAAGAGGAGATGTTTTGGCAATGACTAATAAATGGAAAAATGGTCAAAACATCAGTTGTGAAAACTCAGACTTCTAAAAGTGTTCCTACAAGGTCTCAAATTTATTTACGGACAGTAACACATCTGTAGTTACAACAATCTTCTGAAATAGGTCAAGACAGCCTTTTCCTTGCAAATTAGTTATCCAAGGCACAAAGAAGATAACAGTAACATTCCCAAAGTCTGACTTGCTGCAAAACTAATAAAGCCAGGTCACATTTTTTCTGGTCTTGATATGAAACTTATTCAAAACAGCAGGCTTTACTAACACAAAGTGCTTTAAACACCCTGCAGAGAAGCAAAGAGTTTGTGGGTTTGGTTTTTTTACTATTGCAGCATTTAGAAACAATGACAATCACTTATCTGAGGCCAACTGTACTGAGGCCCACAGTACTACTGTAGTAGTACTGACACCAAAATTCAGTTCTCAGCATATAACTACTGATTTTTACTCATCCTGCTTTTGCTTATGAACATAAGTACTTCTACAGCAAATTAAAAATAAGAGAAATTTCTTCTTTCTTAGATAAAGAACATATCAGAAAGTCATAATAGGTAATTACAAGTTACACTGCATCAAAAAATATTTAAGTGTGCCTAATAGGTGTATAGAATAACATGCAGCCAAACTAATTAATGTAGAAATCTGTTGATCTACTGTAGTTAACGTTAAAACCAGATATTTTGAGGAAAGTGGTCAGAACTCCAAAATGCAAAGCCCATGCATTCATCTGGCTCAGTCATACTGTAGGCTGTACAAATGCTGTGTGACAAACACTGTCAGAATGACATGATTTTCTCTTTAGACTGGAAAAGTGTGGTCCTACAGAGGAAGACTAAGGTTTGTGGTTACTGACTGGAAAGATCTGCTGTGTCACTGTCTATATCAGCTGCATTGTGGCCAACCTGTGGCCAAAGGATAAATATATATGGTTTCCTACTCTGCCAAGACATAGCCTCACTGACATGTGCACTTGGAAAGGCTAAACTAAACTCAGCCCCTTCATCTCAACAGCTAGGCAATTCAGCAACATCTCAAATCTATCGCTGAAATTTCAGGCTTTTGTGAAGCACTGAGGAGCTTTAACTAGTGATTATTTTCAAGATAGTAGAGCAAGACTTGCAAAGGAAAAAAAATTAGTTCATGCACAGTCATGTGAATAATGAATTCCCTTATGTATCCCTAGAAATCCCCAGGTTAACAGTCAATGGGGTTTGAACAAATTCTGCAAGACAATCTAGCTTAAGCTAAATCTCAAAAATGTAAGAGGTGCCAGATATTGTACAGGATGGGAAAAAGAAGAAAAATAATATTTTAGTAATTTGTCCTTGACAAGATACTATTTTTCTCTTAAAAATTAGACATTTTCTAGTCACATTTGCACATCATTTTTCCACAGAATCTGATATAATCAGAAGTTACTGAAAAGATGAAAAAGAACCATAGCCCTTTACACTTGTACCACATTTTCTTTTGGGTGAAAGCTGAAAAGGAATAACTGTTTTATCTGCTAACAGATTGTCAAAAGCGTTCCAGGAAATGAACTTACTGCCCATGGAAAGCAAGCAACAGAATCACTGGGTCTTGATTAACCAGTGGTTAAAATAAACAACTGGGAAGCACCATCCCAATAGCCACTTTTAAAGCCTGGAAACAAATAAATTGATAATTAAAATAACTACTGCTGGAAAAAGTCTGAGCAATTATTGCTTTATTCCTAAGCCAGGTACAGCCTCAGCTAGGAGGCAGCAAATGCAGGTATTTCAAAGTATACTTCTTCAAAGCAGAGGTACTCTGTAGGATTTTAAAGAAAGCAAGTAATAGTTTAAAAAACTCCAAAACTATGCTAACAATGCACATTAAAATTTAGTAGCTGCTTTAAACTTTTAATTTGTAATTTTTTTCATGAAGCATAATGAGATAAATTCTGGCATCCTATATGTTTCATTTTGTTAAATTTAAAATAACCAAAATCAGTTTTTATCAAGTGGTGATTGAAATATTTACCCCTCACCAAACTTTTCTTTCTTCATGTTCCTTCTGTGTTGGAGAAAAAAAAAAGAAAAAGAGAAAAAAAAATAGCTAGAGGTAGGAAGTCTACTTGGAGAAAGTTTGTCAGAGCTACAACTTCAGTCTGCTCAAAGACCTATAGTGTACAATACTAGAGAAGTTCTAGCTAACCACAGTCCATAATAAATAATACCTTTTTAATAATCATAAAATTTTTACTGGGAAACTAGTGAAAAATTATTGAAGACAGCATAGTCCACCATTGAGGTAAAAAGCAATAGCTGCTCAGTCAAAGCAGTGTGGTTTCTTTAAAGAAAATCTGTTCCCTCCTTCAACAATTTGACTACACTAATAACAGAATAGCCAATAATACAGTTTTATGTGCTTTTTCACAAGGCATTGTGAAGAGCTGTCTCACAAATATTAACAAGAAAAATAAATAGTCATAAGCACACATGTATGCAACCAGAGACATCCACATCTCTTCCTGCTAGGGACGAAATTGTATAAATTCATTCTTCAACAGAGGAAGAAAAAATAATAATAGAACAATCCAATCTCTATTTATTAATTGTGTTATTGATACACTTATTAGAGACTGGAATGCAGAAGAGAGTCAGGAAATGAAGGGGCTCTGAAGAAATATGCAAAGGAGCTCTTTTTTAAAGAGAAGTAGAAAAATAAGAGGGATCAAGAAGAAAAGTACATTCTGTGTTGCTTTATATTGAAAAACACTATCAATACTTAAAATCTTATTACACAAAAAGGCAGAGCCCAGTACCATTAAATAAATTATTTTAAAACATGATTTTTCAAGAAAAATGTTAATAGGCATCAAGTGTAAAGTCAAAACCAAATAACTATGCTTTATATGCCAGTAAGAACTGTTAAGTCATGAACATTTATACAGGTACATTTGAGAAAGTAAATCTTTGAGAAAGTATTTATAACATTCAAAACTATGCACTGTGGTTTGCAGAGCAGATGCTGGACACCTTCCAGGGCATGGAAGCGTTCCACATAGAGCCAGAATGCTAGGAGTGATTATGGCAGATCCAGAGCCTTCCTTTTGTTACAAGAGAGTGCCTTATTAATTCTGGGAATCTGTCACAACCAGACAGTGGAAAAAAAGGGAGCTGGAGATATTCCAGGTAAGGTAGAGCAAAAGTGGTTTTTTCACTGGGTTTTTGTTGGGTTTTGGTTTGTATTAATTCTAACAATGACCTCCAAGAACACCAATATCCCAGTTTAACCCGTACTTATATTGCTGCATGAGCAGAAGTTGAACAGTAATAGAAGAACTTTAAGTGAAAAAAAAATGTTTAAAGTGCAAAGCTCATAATAAATTCTTAGCTTAAGCTTGAAACTTCAGGGCCTGGGCAGGCACTTAAAAGCCACAAACCTACAGGTGGCCAAACAAACCCTGGCTGCTGCAGGGATCCAAAGCCACTGCTGGAGGTTTGGGGTTTCATTGCCTTCTCTTGGCAGTCTGTTTAGCTTGAAGGGATATCAGTATTAGCTGACATTGTGCAGTGAAGTGTCTGTAACAGACATAACTGATCATGGGATGAAGAAGAAAAACTTTATTTTTGTTGCCCACAAGTATTCCACAGGCAGTGGGTGGGGTTGATGTTTAAAGCCTTTCCCAGCCTGAAGGCTGAGGTGCCAAAAGGCAGACGGGTGCTTTAAATTCACTGCTCCGTGGTGTTTGCCTTAACAGTGCTGCAACTTTACAACACTGTCTGAGTGCTGTGAAAAGAAAGGAATAAGTTAAATGAAGGCTTTTAGAGGTCCCCAGTAGCTGCTGTCACTCAAAACACAGCCACTCTTAATCCCAGTTCCAATAAACAGTGGAAACCATTCCCCTGAAATTCATGTGGCAAAGCAGCCTAAAGCGAAGGGTTCAGACAACCTCCTTGCTCTCAGGTCCTGAGGGATGCCAGCAGCTTTAGCAGTCAAGTCAGCTCATTAGAAAAGGCAGAAAACTGGTTCAAATGTAAACAAAGCAATGAAATAAAAGAGAAATATTCTTCATGTGTCCAGATTTTAGTCGGCCATTTAAAGAGGACTAGAATTCAGTGGGACAAAAAATATGAAAGCAAACTAGCTGATCAGGATTTTTTTAACCAATTTTTTTTCTCATTTCAGAGGTAAAGGCAAGATAAGAGTTTGCATCCCAAGTATAGACCGTTTTTTCAAGGAAGAGGATGTACTTCAAGAATACCCAATGTTAAAGCACACTCATCATTCCATGCTATGTGGGTTACTGATTGGAGTTAGAAATTAGAGGTCAGAGTTTTGGCTGTCTCTTCCTGCTAGGGATTCGCATTTATCCACATTCAAATCAGTTCCTTGGTCCAAGTTTATATACCTACAGAGTTTGTTTTAATAACACCTAGCAAATGGATAAACTAACCCTTATTTAATATTGATAAAGGACTTTGCAATTCAAGAGTAGCATTAAGTTGAGGGTCACTGAAGAAAACCATTATTTTAGAGCATGAAAATAATTTTACAGGAGCATTTTCTTTTTCCCTTGATGGCTGAAACTTGTCTCACACCACTGATGAAATCCTGACTCAATGGGTGTTTAGTGTCCTGTAACAAATAATACATACTTTTGATTCCATTTCAAGCAAATAAGTAATCAGTACTGCATTGGGCCACTAAGCCTCACAGAAAGAATAAATAGCCTCCATAATAAAAGAAACATAAAAATAGAAGAAGGAAAGATAACCTATTCAAGGTATCACAGCATGAAAACATTTTGTGATTCCTGAAGTGCCAGCATGGCAAGCTTTCATGTAATATTCTGTGCTCTTCAAAAACACAGAGGGGGATCATCTTACCATTTTGAAACTCTTGCTAACAAAAATGCTGGTTGAGAGCTGTCTTTCAGGCCTCCACAGAAGAGAAAGCATAAAAAGCTGTATAACTGGGTGAGGAAATCAACAACAAAAAACCCAAACGAAACTCCCAGAAACAAACAAACCCCCCTCAAACAAAGAGCCAAAACAAAGAAACCCAGCAACAAAAACAAAAACTCACACAAGGGGGAGAACTACTATAATACATCCTAAATGGATGGGAAGGAATTTGCATTTAGCCTCGGGACCAGCACAGAAGTAACAGAAATAAACTTCACCTTCTCTTAAGGGCAAGGAGGAAAGCCAGAGGAACAGTGGAGTTCATTCTCTGGTCTCAGGTAGGCTCACCTGGAGAACATTATACCAATGTTTTAGTCCAAACCAGAACTAGTTCCTGTCATAAATATTGTTGGGACTGTTCTCACTTGTTTTTATTCATATCTCAGAACACCCATAGCATGTGCTAAACAAATCTGTGCTCTGACTGCTGGTCTAGATGGCAAGACTATCATCTTACCTTAGAGAGAAAAAACCACAAAAATGTGTAGGATGGGGATGCCAGATCCATTGATCCTTTAAAAAATCCCTAAATCACTAACACAGATACAACCCTATTTGCTATCCACCCCTTGGGCTGGACTGTTACTTCTCCAAAAAGACATTCAAAACAATAAGCACCCAAACTATTACAGGCCAAGAAAAGGAACAAAGAATTTACTGATAAAGAAAACTCAGTAAGGAAAAGTGAATGATTAAAGAAGCAAATTGAAAACAATTAGGCTTTTTCCCAAACTTTGAGAATTACCAGAAGCCAAAAATTTAAGACACCTCAGCAGGATATATGACTCTTTCAATTTCTACTGAGTTATAACTGAGTGATTTTCAAGCTTTCAATGGAATATGCAAGGACCACAGAGCCATAGTAGTCCGATTAAAAATGCATTATAGAACCCAAGGAGACTAAGCTCTATCTCTGGTAACTCAGTGGAATTTATTAGTCCTTGCAGACTGGCTGCTATTATGATGAAAAGCAATTATTCATGTTAAAAGTGTGACTGTTAATTTAAAAATGTCCCAATGTAACCCAAGTCTCCTGCTACTATAGTGCCATCAAACCATCCAGAACGCAGATTTTTATGGGGTATAGCATGAATTATTTATTAATTGATCTTCTAGAGGTATTCCTTATGAAAGAATTACAATCACATAGCTGTGATGGTGGAAGGAAAAAGAGAATCTTTGAAGTGTATAAACAGCACAAGACAAAGGTATTTTAAAACAGAGAATACAACCAACTCTGTCCAACTACAGCTGAAAATTAATTATGATTTTGGAAGTACTTCTGCAAATTGCTACTCCAGCTGACACCCCAGCCACAGTTAACCACAAACCAAGGCCAAACCACAACATTTTACTGGGGATATTAATTGTCACTGTCAGGCCTTCTCCAGGGACTTTTTAAAGAGAATCACAATTTTGGTAATAATTGCAGCATGGTCATATTTTCAGTTCATCAAGGGGAAAGTTTTAAAAGAAGTTAAATAAAGGAATTTATTTCTAATATATTGTTGAACTCTTTACTTAATTTAAGTAAGCATAAGACAAGTGAAACATTTTGGTAACACTCAGTTTGCCAAGGCATGCCTGATATTTTTCTGCTAACACAATAAAAGCCACAATACAGATAAGTGGTTGTGGGGTTTTTTTTCCTAGCTGCATGAATCCTCTTATCTCACCTCAAGACATCTGGCAAAACAGGGAAACAGATGCAGGATACTGACATCTTCATGCAAGTCACTCATGACCTAGAAAGAAACAGGCTGAAAAGCATGATCCTTTCCTGTGCTGTGCCTCATTGGGGATGTTGCTATTTGTCATCCCCACTTTGCTATATTTTGATATAGATACGTTCAAAACACACATGCTTACACCAGAGGCAAAAGGACAAGCACATCTAGCATTACAGCAGTGATAAAGCAGAATATGAACTTTTTTCTGCAGAGCCTTCAGTTGTGCTTTGGACCACTCTGGTTCTCACTGGGCCATGATGAGGGCCAACACCCTCCACCCCAACTTTCAGACCGTAAAAACCAACTTGCATCTGTTCCTTTGGAACTTATCTATATATGACACTTTTCTAACTCTTAAAATGGTAGATAATAGCACATTTCTAATGTTTGAAGGGTTTTTAAAGTTAGTTCTCCTTTCCTCTGAACCTAAGACAGCAAAGATGAACTCAGGCTAGCAGCTGAACTCCTACTCACTGCCATGTTCTTGATTCAAAATACATTAGCAACTAAGCAAAAACAAGCTAGACCTACAGAAAGAGGGTTCAACAATTTCATATGTTCAGTAATTTCATCTGTACCACTAGAAGTAATGGTAAACAAACTGCATATTCCACAAATGTAAAATAAATACATAATTACTATCTAAAATTCTAACTTTTTTTGTTTTGTTTTTGAAAAATCCAGCTGGTTTGGGGACTTACAGATTCAACACGTATGATTTTAATTTAGGTTTTTCTGTGAAAATATCAATGAACAGAGTGTTTTTAGTAGAAATTTCATCAACTCAGAAAGAATGTAACAAAACTAGCTCAGTCTGCTCAAGTATTGTCCCATTTCTCTAGAGAACTGGATACATTCTTGCTGAATGTAATTTCATTGTAGCATTTTTTTAATTAAAATGTGCACAGGTGGGAAAATTTTTTTTGTGAATGCAGTACATAACTGTGCCATTAGCAAAGCTGAAATTTGGCAATGGCAGGAACACACAGTACCTTTGACAGCACTGGTGTTTGTGCTAGTGAGCTGAAGCCACTTTCCTGAAAGATGTTTCATCTGAAGGCATGAAAGGCAACCACCACAGGAGTAAGCCAGCAAGACAATATTTAAGCTATGATTTTCTATACTTACCCTTTCTGTTTCCCAAGGTAAAAATGTGCAAGATCTTTTGCTGTGGTTTCTAAGGTGAAAACTAAGATTACACTGGGACATCTACCCATTTCTTCGGGTCCTTATTTACCTAGCAATTCACTTTTGACACTTTTAATGGATGTCTCTGACAGTGCTGATGGGGATGAATGTTTTTCACTCAGTGACAGGGGTACTGTGGCAGAAACAGTGAGGTGGACACACATCAGCTGGCCTACAGCTTGGGCTGAGACAAGGGAAAGAAAACAAGGTGCAATCAATATTAAAGGTGGGAAAATAAATGCTACATTTTTTTCACTTGTTCATCAATAAACATATCTGTTCATTGGCTACATTTCTGAGCAAATATGACATTCCATAAGGTAGAAATATTGGAAAGTTAATTTTGGAGCAATTACACCCTTGCAGACTTCCTCAGCTTTCATTTTTATTTTTCATTCAACAAGTTATTAGTGTTAATGATACCCTTGGCTAATCCCATCCTCACAGGACCAGGTGGTACATGTTAACACTTCCAAATTAACAGCTATGTTTCAGATAGAGACACTGGTAGGCTTGTTCAGCCCTTTATAGGAGAAGTAGTTACTTGTCTCACTGCACTGGACAGGGTCAGGTCAGTACTCGCGGGTTGGCACCAGTCTTAACTTAAGAGGTTCATTGTAAGGGTCTGCAGCAGTGTTTAGGCCAACACAGAGAGTAAAAATAAAGCTTCATGTTAGCAGGCAAGAAAAATTTCCATAAGAATGATATGGTTCAAAATATTCCAGTTTTACACCAAGAAGTGTGGTACAATTTTCCCTAAGGCATGTGTGCCTATACCCTTCTGATTCATTTATTTACTGTAATCTTCACTATAACTCCATTTTTGTTATTTAGGATTGCATTGAAGAAGCAAAGAAAATGTCTTGCTAGAAATTTGTGTTTTGCCCTTAGTTGAATTAAACTGGGCTAACAGGAGTAGAGACTTGAGCAGGGGCAAGCAACTTTATACCAAGAATTGTTTTTACACAGGCTTTGAAAGAGCACTTTTTTCCTTGTGAATATTTCCTTTTTCTTGATGAGTGACTGGAATGTACTGCTTCTACTAAATATGACATATGTGTGAGAGAGAATGATGTTTGTCAATTGTATTCATTGAGGTGGAAAAAACCCCTGGATTAAAAATGAAGAGGACAGTTTTTAATGTTTTAAAGTAGTTCTAGTGTTCCATTAGCAGTGCTAACTTATGTAATATCACTGTGATTTTTATCTATGATTGACAGATGTATATATAGGCAAAGGGGTTTTTACTAGAATTGTTTAGTCCATATTTATGTCTGCACCAATATCATTGTTCTCATAAAACCATATACCTGGACTCATGTAGTAAATCTAATCCAAAACCTGTACAGCACATATGTGTTGTAAAAGCTGATGACTTTTAGGCCCTTGCTGGGATGGCAGCAGGGAACAGCTTCTTCCTGCACAGAGCTGTAAAAGAATGGGTACTTACTGTACCACTGTAGTCATTCCACTGCCTGCATCAGACAGCTCAAAAGCAGATGGTCCTGGCAAATTCTGTAGGTGTCTGAGGTGTGCTTACTGAGGCAAGAATTGAGCCCTTGTGTGAGACAGAGGTCCAAGTTCCAGAAAATAATAACCTTGTGTCTTCAGTCATCTGCAGTTCATTCCTTTTATTTAAAGGATAGCCTGAAACCTGCTTGGAGAGTTTCCAAGTCTGATATAAATATTGTGCTGACTCCAAGTACCTAGGAAACAAACTTTCCTGCAACAGGGTTAGTGCCAATTAAGATTGGCAACTGATTCTAGGCTACTCTAGAATTAACATGGCAGCTCAGCATGGATAAGATATACATACTCATGAACAAATAAGTCATTCTGTTATCCAGCCTAACACAAAGAGGGGACAAAACAGAAAAAACAAACCCACAGACAATCCTGGATACGTAAAGAAAGCATTAAGAAGAAATTAGTGAGAGTGCAACGCTGACATAGGCAGTAGCAGTATGCTCTGTGATGGCTGGGGTGCCAACAGATTCCCATGAATAAAATGCTTCTTCCAGACCTGATCTGGCTTAAGGACAATCCCAAAAAGCAGTCAAATACTCCATTATTCAAAAGATAACCGTAGATACAATCCCAGCTTCCAGTAACACCACAGCCACTCTTATATGCAGGTCCCACCAGTCCCCTCTTGTCATTTTCATCTCCTATTTACCACTATGGCCTCTGCCATCCTCTAATCACCATTTCATATACTTTTATCTCTGGAATTCTTTTTTGTCTCCTGCAGTTGGTCTAACTCAAAACCTTGTTCTACCTCAACAAGCAGGGTTTATAGTTATTGGAAGAAAAAATCTGGTGGAGCTCCTAGGGAAAAACAGAGAAGTGGCAAACAATTAGGCACTATCTCTGTCTCCTGGAGCTTGCAGTACCATGGATTTGGTGAGAGAAGTAGGTGGGCAGAGATACTATATGCAGTAAAGGGACACACAAAAAAATGCACATGAAACCCTCCCTGCATTTTCAAATAGATCAAGTAAAGAGTCCTTCTTTCCCTTATTGGGTAGTTGCTTGAGGACTTTTATTGCATTCTTTAACAGCAAGGCCTTTAAGGGGCTCCATAAATAGCACCTAACTTATTCTTCAGCTGGGAATGAGTTACAAAGCACTGAGGTCATTTAACCCTCAGTTAAGGGTCTCCTACAGCACGAGGCAGGTTAGAGGGATCCCCAGGTGACACAAAATCCCTGGGCCTCCCCACTTGCCTGCCATTTCTCTGGCTGCAGAAGCAAGCATCAGAAGCTGTTCCAAAGCAGACACTTCCAGGTAAGGCAGATGGGCTCCCCTGCACCCACTTCTCCCTAACTGCTACTGCTCTTCTCATCTGCTCTGCTCTTTTCCTTGGACTCTCTCTCTTAGATTCCCAGGTTAAGAAAGTGAAAGGGTTTAGAACGGGCTATGGAGAAGGAACAAGATACCTCAGCTACTGTTTTGGACATGGATGCTGAACTTTTAGATCAGTGCTAGAAATAAGGAGATACTGCCTTTTAAAACTGAAATAATGGAACAATTTGGATGACTGTGCTGCAGCTGAAGAAGGTATAGGAATCTTTGTAAAACAATATAGAAAGATCAAACCACTATTTTTCACACAGGTACTCAGATCCAGAGCTTATCTTATGCAATTACTCAGCAATGCACTGACATCTTAACAAAGAGCAAGCAAGAAGGCCCCAAGACTTGAAACCACAAACTGGCCAGGTGCAGAATCTGTGTGCTCCAAGAGCATCTGTTATACCAATTACTTACTTGGTGGTTTGAGACAGTCTTGCAGGAATTGTGCTTCACACACTATCCACAGCAAATCATTACTGCATATGGTATATATTTACTACATGCATGAACTATACCTTCATATCCATATATTTCCAGGATTTTCTATGTCAAAGCTATAGGAGGAAGAAAACAAGATTTTTACTTTTGCACCTAAGCACCAGGTTGCAGCTGATCCTTTGCATAGGTGCAAAAATCCATGGTGTTACACACCCAAGCATTTGCCAGGCTCATTTTGACTAACTTTGGTTTATGCTGCGTTTTGCTGCTGGCAGTGGAACTGTTGGACCTACACAGCAAGCACAAGGGGTTTTAACACCCATAATTCACAAATGCCACATGCAGATGTGCTTTCAAAGTTTACAACTCTGCTGAAATGCCTTCTCATAATTCGAAGAGTGCTTACACAGTTTCCAGCGCATAGCAAAATTATTTCATAATAAGATAAGAATCTCTGCTGCAGCAGATGAAAAACATTCATTTGGAATATTCCAGCTACATTGCAGATGAACAGCCTGTTGCATTATGCATATCCTGATTACAGAAACTGGAGAATAAAGTGGGTTCAAGTTACCCATGTTCTCTAGTCTTATTGGCAGTTTTGGGAATTCATTCTATTTTCCTCCTGGAGCCCCATCTAATCTAGAAGATGACTAAGAAGACAGCAATTCAGACCAAGAAGCATTTAAAAGCATAAGAATCCAGGATATTTGTAGTAGGGTGCATCCATTTTTAAAATATGGAGGATCATCAAAATTTCCTTAAAAAAAATTAAAATCATATGTATAGTTTAAAGGGTGACATCATCTAAAGGTATGAAACATTGCAAGCAAGAACATAAATACATTAGATTATGAAACATGTCCGGGCCAGAAGTGGGAAATTACATTCCTCACTCTTGCAAAGATGCCGTGGGAAGGGTGCAGCCACAAGATGTGCAGATCACTAAGGGGACAGGCTGAGTGAGTAGTTATAAGGAGATTTTGGATAAACTACATGATCACCCACTACTTAAACAATAGGACTGAAGGAGCTGAATCCTTTCTCTGTGTTTGCCTTTGACTTGTTTCAAGGCTTCTATTTTCCAAGTCACTTAAGCCATTCCGTTTATTCAAAGTTTGATGTTAAAGTTCCAGTTGTTTTTTTACTTCATTAGCAGTAGTCATAAATAAAACCAAGAGGATTCGTAGATGTTTTGGCAACATAAAGCTGATGTAAAATCCATGTGGTTGATGTCACTAATGATGTCTGGAAGATATCTCAAAGCCATCAGACTACCTTGTTGGGCACTTTTGTCTCAAGTATTTCTGAGAAGAATAGATGCAACTGACCTTAGTACCTTTTTCTGTACTGTCACGTCTCTGCTAAACAGACCATTTGTATCCATCTTCTCACTTATTTATGATTCCCAGAGGTGAAGAGTGGACTTCCAATGAAAAAAATTGCTATCTTGAACTTAAGTGGACTCTAACAAGTGTGGCAGCAGCATTTTGCTAAGCTAAGAGAAGTATTAAATACAGAAATGGGAAGGAACTGCCTGAAACTGTTTTCCACAAGAAACTGCACAAGAGACCAGACCAGGAGGACAACTGAACCTCAGAGTGGGCTCTTTTCAGTTAGGCTCCTCATTATGCATGCATTTGCAGCCTTTCCCTTTCCTGATATGCCAAACAAAGCATCTATTCAATGTACTCATTCCTCTGCATGGTTACTAGAAGCCACCAGGGCTACTGTCAAGGGGCAATGACAGCCAAAAGTTCTCAGTGTTCAAATGCACCTGGGGGAGTGCATGGTGCCCCTCACATCGTAAGGGGTTGCTGCATTCCTGAATGCAGCTGCTGCAATAAATGCATCCTAATTCCATCTTCCTTTGCCCCCCAGCAATCTCTTCTGTGCTGTCTAAATAAAGCAATCCAACCACCTACAATGAGAGCTATATTCAATTTAGGGGGAAAAGTATCAAAATACACCAAAATCTCTTCATCCAAAACATTGCATTACCTTGACCACTCTTTATTTTGATCTCTGCTTTTGACCTCTATTGCTCCAAGAACCCTGTTATCTTTTCTGCCTGCTCAGAATTCCCATTTCCTTCACAGCATCTTACTAAACAGAGTGAACAGTAGAGCTACCAAATAAAAACACATGTATTTTACTTAGCAAGTAAAAGAGGGAAGTGATAATAGAAATTGTCTTTAAGGAAGGAATTAGCACGCCTACAAAAAAAAAATCTAAACAACTCCACAACAACAAAACAAGCAGCTTCAGCCTAGTTCCCCCTTCTAGAGTCTACCATATCCTGACTTTGTAAATACCACCTGCCAGAGAGGAAAGTTCCTCAGATGTGATATCTGTTTCTTGGGGTTTTTCTTCATTTATTAGCAAATCATAGAAGATCCTCCTCCACAATTTATTAAGTCACTAAGCCTCATCCACCTTTTCCTTCTTCAAAACACTATGCAACTGTTTGAGTATGGGATGCAATTCGATTGAATTCTTCTGTGATGATCTCTGTTGTAGACAGAGTATAAAGACCCTTTACACTAGTAGAAGTTTGTTCCTTCTCATGCTGATGCACACATGTTCAGATGTGCCCCAAAGGGCTTCTAAACCAAGAGAGTGTAAAAGAGTGAATTGCATTTGTGCTGCAAGGACTTTCCACTAAAAAAAACCCCAAAAATAGCATCACTAAAGGAATTCAGTTCCATTCAGCTGTTCTAAGCTTGACCTTGCAGTTCTGAAAAGTTAGAATCTTCACCTGCATTTAAATTCCTGCAAGCACACAGTTCTGCTGCCCTAACTAGCAGCCCTCAAAAGTTGAGTGCATCCATCTTTGGTGTTTGTCGCTGACAATTGAACAGCATTTTCTACTGCGTGTAGGCTGACCCTCATTTTCTGTTGCTTGTAACCATGCCTTTTCAAAACAGCGACTTTTCTCCTTTCTTGATAGAGATATATGGATTATTAGAGCAAACCAAGATGTCAACTTTGATGTTTCAAAGTTTTTTTTTTTTTCTGTTATCTAAGTAAGGAAGGCTTTTTTTTCACCCAAAACCATACTGGGAAGACACGTTAATTTTTACCCTTTTGTCACTCAGCAAAGAGCACAAGGAGCTGTGATCAAAGTTTTCAAGTTACCTCCTGGGAGCTCCTTTGAAAACTCCTAGTTCGATTACTACGGTGTTTGTACCAAAGCGAGAAATAGCTGCCCTGTTCCACTACTCATCGCAGGGCAGGCAGCAGGGAAGAGTTTATGAACTGTAATTACCAGCTTACCCACTCAGGCTCCTTCCTAAAACAGGAATCATTCATCATCCTCTTTTGTGCTACCGACTCCTTAAAAGGCCTACTCAGCTTTAACTCCCGGGTATCCCACCACAGCCAGGCTCCCCAAGAGCCCACGCCACGGCTACCTAGATGGATTTCAAAGGGAGCATCGCGCCGCTTGCCTGCCTTATTTGGAAAACCCTAACTCTGCACGGCTTGGCACAACCTCAGCGCCCGCGCAGGGCTTCGTAAACTCTGTCAGAGGCAGAGATTTAACGAGAAAGAACCTCAGATTGCAATGAACTCCCAGCACCAGCACGAACGAGAAATGAGAGCAAAAAGAGAGGGCGGGCTGACAAGAGCCGAGCAAAATTTGTCGCGTTAAAAACAAGCCCAAAAGGGCCCAGCGAGGAGCCCTCGGGAGGGCTTTGCGCGTGTTTGGCGCAAAAATCTTAAGGAAGGGGGGAAAGGAAGGCAGGGGGGCGAGCGAGGAAGCCGGCGCGACCCAGGCGGACGGGCGGCCAGCGGTGCCGGGGACACCCGCGGCCAGCGGCGAGGACCTCCACGGCACACGCTCC
>JANPWX010000054.1:6144134-6274639 GCA_024734555.1 Trochalopteron elliotii
CCCCCTTAAAGTGTTACTTTAAAGCTTGATACAATAATACATATGGCTTATGAGGATCAAAGGCAGGCACTATTTGAAACGAAGAGATATAAACAGGAACGTGATAAAAACTGCGAGAAAAGTTTTGTGCACGTTTCATAACACAAAACAAGACTAAATGTAACCAAAGGGAAGGAAGCTAAAAAACTGGGGTATGCAAAGACAATTCACTGTGGAACTCCCTGTCACAGGAAGTTGTTGAGGTCAAGCACTTCTGCATTGGAGGGATTTCACATGTGTGGAGATACTGCAAGGTGGCACCTCACACACCACAGCTCCCAGCCTCTCCAGAAAAGATCCAACTACAGTTTGGCACCCTGCTGTGGGACTCTTGCCGGAGGCATTCAACAGCGGCTGTGTTTGATATGGTCAGATGGACTATACATCCCAACCTGCTCTGGCACTTCCCACAGAGTGACATTTCAAGGTCCTTCCAGCGCCTTTTATGTTAAACGTAGACTTAAAGTGTATTCTCAGTCAAAATACAGCCTTCTGTTCTGTCAGAAAAGTTATTCAGTTATTAATTAAAACCAAATTCCCCAACAGCTCTTGTAATAGAGCTGCTAACAGTTGAGAGCCAGAGTTATATAGACACATTTTCCTTTAATTAGAAATTCTTTATCCTTTAAGAATTTAACAAAGCACATCCAGTCTCAAAATAGGCACTGTTTGGGAGAGTATGTAGTTTGAAACCCATTCGACCTGATTAAGTCTTATTAAGCATGACATGACATAGGCAGTTTAACAACATATAGACCTAACAAGCCCATTGATTTTCCAAAAAGATTAGCAGGCAGTGCAATTTATTAGCTACCTACCTGTTGATGACAAATTGAAGATTTTGCCCCTTCCTGCTTGGCTTACAAGCTTTATGGTACCCAGGTAGCAGCAAGACTCCAGGAATTCAGCCAGCATGGATTCCAGATTGGGACTCTGTTCAGGCCCATGTTTGTTGAAGTTGGGATACATTCTGCTCACAGCAGGTCCTTTATTTTTTGGGAGAAAAAGGAAGAAACAAGTAAATGGAGTCTGCATTCAGAAAGCCTTTGAAACAGTCTCTGAGAAACAGTTTTCTCTTCCTGACAGTTCCCCGAGTTTATTTTCAGCTTCTACTATAGTCTGTGCAAGTAGGGGCTAATCCTTTTGTCACACTCCCTTTCCACTTGGCTCATAGTTCTTGCCATTTTTTCCCCCCTAACCTTTTTTCTTCTGGAAAATAATTTCCCTGCTATGCCAGGCCTTCCTCAGGCCCCTGTCTCTGCCCCAACTAAAGCAGTCAGTCCCTGTGCAGCCTCCCCCCAGCTGTGCTGTTTTCAGATGCCAGAAGTCACCTTCTGTGTGGATTCCTATCATCCACAGGCTGTGACTTTATTCTGCTCTTTTTAACCTCATTACAGTTTCCTGAGGCACATGAGCAGCAGCAGCAACTGAGAATGCCAGCTCTGTGGAAAGCCAAGAGCATTCACCATTCACGAAATAAGAAGCCACTTCATTCTATACGGATATTTTATTATTTTTGAAAGATAAAGCATGTTAGTTTGTTGCCATTAATTTTCCAGCCTCTGATGATAGCATTGACTCTGGCTGACGGAGACACTTCTGTGTTTCCAGTATTTACCTGAACTATGTCTTAATACATGGTAACCTGAAAAGAGGGAAAGGAGTGCAGCTATCTCCTGTGGCCTGGGAATGTGTCCGCCCTGCTGGATATGCCCTGAAGGAAGTAGGGAACCCTCTAATTTCCCAGGCTAACACTGCCTGCTTATACAGCAGCTTTCATTCAAGGGTTTGGAAGGTGCTAGAAATACTGTTGCTCAAAAGAAGTTCTGTCAATATGTTAGATGCTCTGTTCTTTCCAGAAACTGGAAACTAGACTGCTTTTTGGCAGGAGTCACCCAAGAGTTTCCGACAATGTCATGCTCTTAATTCTTGAGATTCTAACATCTGTTTATTTGCAGATGCCATTGGGTATACACTACATATTTCAGCAGCGTAAAATTATTTTGGAGAGCATTAGTACTGTATGCTGTTTTTGCAGCAAGTGGGCTCATGCTATCTTTGGAACAACACATAGCTTTCCACAGTTAAACTGTTGACTGTTTTCTACACAGTGCTTGCTTTGGTTGGCATTTTTTTTCCCCCCTCATGGTTTTGTCCTGGGTTGGCTTAGCCTGGAGCCGAGCTGTGACAATGATTGACACATAGCTGTACACAATATTTGGAAAGTGACCTAATGAGGGTCCAAAATAGCAACAGATTGAGAAATGATAGGATCATAGGGTGTAAAATAGTTGTGTGTCCTGTATGTTGCCTTGCAGTTGAAAATTTCTGGAGAAGAACACTTGGAATAAGAGACAGCACTTGTGAAAAGTTGCTATTATACGGGGTTTGCAAGTCTGCATGGCAGTGCCTGTGTATGTGACTTGCATACTGACCAAAGGACAGAAAAAAAAATAAAAGTGCCAGCACCCACAGAGTAAGTCTTGTACTTCAAGATTTTTGTCCTCCAGACTTTTTCCACTACAATGGATGCCTTCTAAATAAACATGATGAACACAGCTGTTTGGTGCATAAAAGCCCATTGTACCAAGAAAAAAAAAGCAATAATAAAGGTTTAAACAGTAAAGCAACAATGAGCATTTTGTTCCGTATGCAAGACTCATTTTGCAAAACAGACCTGCTTTAAACCAAATTTTATGGCAGCATTTGTTGTCCTAGATATGAAATAAAAGCATGTTAGACCGTTAAGATGCAGTAAATTGGCCATTGAGCTGAGCTCCACCCTCATTATAACACATCCATCAGAGCCAAGTATTTGAGGCTTTGTTGTGAGGCTGGTTACATGGAATTTAACACTTTTGAGACACAGCCAGGTATCTGTGGCTTTGTCATTGAGGGGTATCATTGGAAAACCTTGAGTAAGGGGGCAAGAGACTCATAAGGCATTTTTCTACACTGACAGGAGGCATTCTACCAGGTCAATGCTGTCTTTGGTCAAGAAGAGACAGCAAGCAGTAACTAGAAATTACCATAATATAGTAGATAAACTTTTTTCTCTACTCTGTGTCTTTCAAGAGTAAAATTCATTCTACAGGCCTCTATGGCAGCCACTTTCTGGATCTAAACCACATTTTATTTAAACAGAAATAACTACACACCATTTTCATGTTTCTGACTTGAAGACTTACAGATCCAGTCCATATAGGCAAGAGGGGAACTAACTGGGAATGAGAACACATCAGCTAGTTCAGCTTGCTACAGTAAAGTATGGAACACTTGCTTGGGAAGAAAAATGCGTGGAGTTAAAAAAGTTTGCAGTGTGCTGCAGAAAATAAAATTCACATCCCTGTGAAACAGGTCTAAAGCAGTGGGATAGATTAAGTAACTTCCCAAAGAAGACAATGATATTCAGAAGATAACAACAAAAACTGATGAAACTCTGGAAGAACAACATTGTAGGGAAGGAAATTGGCAGTTCTACAGAAAATATATTTTATCAGACAAACTTGTTGTCCATCTGTATTTCATAGAATTAGGGGGGTACACACTAGGCTGATACTTGATGAAGATCTGTTATTTAGCCTAGATGAAGTAATTTGGAGGATAATGATAAGATTTTAAAAAATCTCCATTCTCTTAGTATCATAAGAATACAAGGATTGCTATACCAGATCAGGCCATTGGCCTCCATTCTCCAAAACAAGTCCAATTTGTTTAATTTCATGTAACATTATTAGTTATTCTAAAACAGAGCATGTTTTTGATCCACGGGGTACTTAATGTGCTAGGCATACTAGTCCTCAAGTGAGGACTTCTTGCTTCCTCAGCTACAGACTGACAGAGTAGCACACTCTACAGTACCTGAACGTGTCCTTTAATAATAATGATTATTATTCAATTTATTTCCAAATTTTAATTTTTCTCTCAGTATTCCTTGTGTAAGTACCAACACTGGAGTGCCCTTAACCTTCTCCAGATTTTATTGAAAGGGCACTAGCATAACAATTCCTGTGTTGCAGGAACTTGTGCTCTCTGCCTCAGGACGATTGTACACTCATAATATTTTGTGGCTACTTAAAGTGCCAAACAAGTATTTCCAAAATGCTTTTCAGAAAGTTAAACGTCAATTCTCACATCAGTCCTCATAAGAGATTCCAGGGAGCTGCATCTCTTATGTTAATCAGAGGACAGCATGCACTTGGAGATCTTGGCAACACCAGCCTCTGTCCTCCCAACACAGCCAGCTCCAGAGCCCTTTTGACGAGGCTGCCTAAGCACACAAAGTGCAGCTTTCACTGTACATGGGTTTCAAAATCTTAGATCCTGTTACAGGTATTTGAGCTAACAGCTATTCTGTTCCTAATTCCAATTGGACATGTGCTTTAAAATGCAAAAATTCAAGGGTTTATGTCTATAAGCAATCTTTTTTGCTCCCTGTTCTTATCTTTGCAGCCGTGGCCTCCTGCTTTGCTACTTCTGTAGTCTTTGGAAAACACCCATGTTTGCCAGGGAAATAAATACCCCATGTGTGAATGTACTATAGGAAGTGGATCTGAAAATAAGATCTATATCTTGGATAAAAAGCGTGAAACTGCAGTTATTATCCAAACTACACTCTTCCATTTATATCACCTAGGTATGGCTTTAGGCTTCTCTGTTGTCCAGGATTAAGCTTTGTGTGTGTTTTTTGTAAGTGGACAGTACTGCATGTAGCAGATACTTCTCTTACTCTTGACACTTAGGCTGAATTACCTAATAGCAATTTGATTGCAGGAAGAAATCACAAGAGCCAAATTTAGTTCACCAAAGAAAGCATTCTAAATACAATTATGCTGCTTTTACTCTGCTTCCTTACCTAAGAACAGCAGAAAGTTCCCAGAAGTAAGAAGAAAATGTGTGGAATTTACACCAACAGCCAGAGCCTCTTGTGTTGTGTCCTTACCCACAAACTGCCCCTGCCCCCAGCAAATGCAGCTGTAGCTCTGCAGCACACCTGCCCTACCTCAACCTTTAACTAATTCAAACATGACTTACACCTGGGCTTTAATTTATTTACAGTGAAAGTGTTATCCACCATAGTAATCTGCAACTACTTGCTTTCACATCACAATCACAACCAGGCTTGGAAAGCTGGCAAGAACTAAAATGTTAATTGCTGAAAGTAAATCAAGTCTTCAAGAAGAAGAATATGGACTTCCTGCTTTACTATTGATTTCTTTTTTATAGCTTGAAAAGAAAAAATCAAGCAATAGAAGATAGACCAATTGTATTTATTATTCCTGATCAGCTGAAAGTCATTGCCAATTCTTTTAAATCGCTTGGGATTTTGTATCTATGCAAACTCCTCATTGAGAGAAGCACTGGCATGCTTTTTCTGCCTCACAAGTACACTCACATCTTGAAAAAAACCTGTCAGGCAGTATATAGAAAAGAAAAAACACACCAACCTATAACTGGAGGCAAAAAGGATGTAGAATTCTTGTTACAATTATATTTTATACACAGAGCTTTCATTTACAGTTATTTTATGCATTTACAGTGTCTTCTATGCCAAAGCACCCAAACAAAGGGGTGATGTAACTGCGTGTTGGGTAATGATTTTCCATCCACTCCTCTTTTGCTCTGCAGACACAGACTCAGTTATTCAGCACAGAAAAGGAAGATCCTTCTCCAGTGAACTGCACAAATGATCAGACTACCGAGTCTAACTTGAACCAATATATTAATTTATGAAGTCTATGGAACGAATTATAACCAAGATGTGTACTAAGCTGCTTTTATCCCAAGGCCAGTCTCCCTCTTCTCCCCCCCAGGCCTTTTTGGTTTTGTTGTTTTGTTTGGGGGATTTTCTGTACTTGTACAAGATAGATAACAAACAACTTGTAGGGATGGTCCTGTTACTTTGGTAATTGACAGATTACCAAAGAAGAAAAGATTGCATTTTTCTGAGAGATGTTAGGTGAGGATTAATGCCAAGGGAAGTTTTTTAGATCAGAGTTTAAGAGCACCATAAAAGGACTTTGAAACACAGTTTAAGTGAAGTTCAAATCTAAGACCAGAGAATCTTTTCCATGCTGCTTTAAGAAGCATGAAAAATAATGACACAGTGCAGTTGCCAAAAGGTGCAGGCACAGATATTAAAAAGCCAATTAATACAATTCTGATAATATGTATTTGCACAGAAACAAAAGCAACTGTATCCTGTTACCCAAATGAGATGCATATATACTAATGCTACCAGAAATGATGCTGGGTATCACCTTTCATTAATGGTGTGAAAATGGAATGTCACAATCAATACCTGTACCTCTCCCCAGTTTCTTTTCCCAGAAGAATTGCCAACAGCCTGATGCCCATTTTGCTACCCTTTGGAATTGCTCTTCCTCTGTTAGAAAGCCACAATGAAATGATTAAATTAAATGGAGAGAATGTAAGTCTTTTCCTCATGGTTTACTTAGGTTCTGTGTGGGTTCCAGAGTAATTATAATAGATCAAAGCAACTAATTAAATTTTACAAAGCTATTCAAATCTTACAGTAATGCTGACATAATTCAGACAGACAGTATTTCATAAGTGTGAAAATTTGGATCACTTCATTTTTCCTCCAGGTTGATTCTTATTCTCAGAACCATAGCAAACAATTTGTGATCTACTAAAAGTAGAATCTAAAATTATAGACAGATTCACTTGAAGAAAGCAGAATAAATGCAGGGTTACAAATCCTGGGCTTTCTCCATGTCCCTCATTGTCTAGCCAGGCCAGTACAGCTATGTGGAGTTTTAGTGGGTTTTAAGTTTTAAACATACCACAAGCCTAGCCCCTTACTTTCTGTCATGTGTTTTGGTGTGAGCAAATAGTGAAAAGTCCAATACTCTAAGAGGAGTTTTAAGGAGCCTCACATAGACCCTTTTTCTTCACTCTTTCAACTGCTGCTGATGGGAGAACTGCTGCCTGGTCTTCCAAACCTGTTTCTTAAGAAATACATTTTGTGTTTTGACAAATTTAGTTTGAAGATTAGCAAATACCCTCATGATCCAGGACTTGAGCTCATAAAGTAGAGATAAATTCCTGCTATATTAACTGGCCACCCACACCTACTCCCTGCATGTGGCAGGATTTGGTGTCTCTTTGCAATGAACACAAATGCAATACCCTACACAGAAGGGTTGTGGGTACCTGGAAATCTGTATTTACATGTCATCCAGCTAACTGCCAAGGAAGCAAACACTAAGGGGGGTGAGCTTGCTCTCATAGATTCCTCTTGCTTCAAGGAGTTCCAGGTATCTCAGAGATTTTTGCAGGGGAGTTGCAGCCTATATTTCTTCACGCTAAGGGAGCCTGCTAGGCAACTATTTTGTAAGTAGTCATTAGGGCTGTGGATACTTGTGGTTGAAAGGAAAGCAGAGGATCTATTGTACAGTCATTGCACCCTGAAAATGGAGGACTAGGAAGAATTTTTGAGAGGGTTTGAGCATCAGTGCTCCTTGAAATACAGAGGTGTTCTTATATAACCATCTTTCTCCAATATACATTGCAACTGAAATTAGTAGAATAATAAATTAATTCTTCTAACAGTCACAGCATGGGAAGAAAAAAAAAAGCCTAAAATCCACTCTGAAACCAGATTTCTCAGTTGTTATTTTATAATTTATCTGAAGCAGATTGTGATGTTTTAGGTTTGCTTGCTGATATAACACTTCAAGCTGTGCTGTATCACAGTTGATTAAGGGGGTAGCTTTAAACATAGATAAAACTATCTAAAAGCTGGAGTCACAAAATGAAATTCCAGCCTGTCATTTAGTAGAATGAAATAATTTATTTTCCTCACTATATTCAATTTAATAAAAGTTTTTGTCTTCCGTGAGCGCAGGAACTGAGGCCCTCAGCGCATTGCGAGGGGCCCGTTCTGGGCAGATGATGTATTGTTTCTACCTCTGACAGCGACCTCAGCTTTGCCTCTTTTAAACTTTGGCAGCCATCGCAGAAGTTTCTGTGCCAAGAAGGCATTACTGAATGTAAATGATATAAACAAAACTGTCTCAGACTTAGAGCTCTGTTTAACCCAAAATGGACATTTCTTAGCAAAACCTTTCATCACGCAAGAGCTGCACAGGAGGTAAATGCTTTCCTAAGTGTGCCTTGAACAGGCACATATCTATTTCCGGGTGTTATTTTTCTTGCATTTGGAGTGTCAAAAGACCTACCAAATGAGAGGAAACTCGACTCTTGTTTTTCAGACTGCAGGTCAGATTGAGACAAGATTTCCTGCAGGAAGCAGAGATGTTAACAGAAAGTGCAGGGATCAAAACACGTCCATCCGTTTCTCCCCTCACTTCATGCTATACAGCCTCCATAACCTTGTCCTCACCAGAGAGCCCCGTCTCGACCAAAAGCACAGAGGGGCCTGGCAGGGCCCTCCCCGCGGCCTCTCCCCAAAGGTCAGGGAGGTTGGTGGCTGGGGGAGAGCTGGCTGCAGGCAGGCAGGGGACAGCCTGGGAATCCAGGGCTCCTGGGGGATGTGTTAAAGTGGTTTGCCACGTGAATGCTCTCCGTTGTCCCTAATATAGTGCTCGTGTATTAGAGCCTCTCTTTAACATAAGTGAGCAGTTGTTGGGCATTCAGCAGATGAAGAGGAACCCTGCAGAACTTGGTGCAAGATTCAGAAAGTTCCTTCAAGACTGCATGACTCTGACCAGTGCAAATCTCTGTCCTCTCCCACATCTGCCTTTAAAGGCCTTTTGTGAGGTGCCTGTACATTGTGTAAAATGAGTATCCTCAGTGATATTGACAGCAAACCCTTCCCTGAGGCTGAAATAAAGAGGCTGAAGCAAACCCTTCCCTGAGGCTGAAATAAGGAGGCTGAAGCAAACCCTTCCCTGAGGCTGAAAGAAACACTACTAGCAGAAAGCCTGAGGCTGAAAGAAACATTCCTGGCAGAAAGCCAAAAGGCCTACCTGAGCTGTAGCAAGCCTGGAGATGGTGACCAAGCAATTCCTGAACTGCCAGTATAACTTTACCACTGTGCAGTACATAGGGAGCAGGACTTTTTTAAGATCTGAGAAACTCATTGAAAGCTTTGGATGCGAGTGTTAAAGACCAGCAAGGCAAGGTGGTCGCTTGTGTTGCTCTCCAGCCTTGCTGAGATTGAAGGTACACACCAGTCATGCACAGAGGAATGTGTTGCACCCACTTGCTGTTCTGCAGAATCTCAGCAATTACAACTCGAGAAGCCACAGCCAGCTGAGCTGTCAGATTTGGAATAACTAGATTAGAGAGACCTATATGCTGGATTAAAGATTCATTGCCCTTCAATGACTCGCTTCACAACCACTGGCAGGTCACACTGCATTTGTAGCTGTCACCTTAAGATACTGTTTCTGCAGAAGGAAATGCCTAGTGCCATCTCTGAAAATATTTAGAAGTAGACATTAGTGTTAGCAGTTTAACATTAACATTTATTTGTCTAAAACCCCCCAGAGAAGAAGGATGAATTAAGGTATACTTGGCTAGTCTAACTAGCCAGGAATGCATTAAAGTTTACTTGGCTAATCTACATTTATCTGTGGTTTTATATGAGAACTTGAGTAATTCGGATTTTACTAAAAGTCAGGCCAAAGACCAGATTTTCTGACAGCTGACTTAAAAGTTGACTTCAGAAGGAAACAGAAACCTGAGTCTTTTTTTTCTTGTTCCAGGCAAACATTTTCTTCACTGAGTGATGAGCTTGGCTTTCAGTTTTCCAGTGATAAAACGTTACTGAGCAAACTCTTAAGCTATTTTTTTGTAAAAAAATTATCCAATTTATCAGAGGAGCTAAAGCAGACACAAGCCATACAGGAGCAATTTTTGAGGTTTTCCAGTTCAGCCTTGGTAATTAAACGTCTCTATTTCTTCTGGCTCAAATTAATACAACTAAATTTATTACAGTATTTTCATTTAATCCCTCTGTTTTCAGAAGGCTTTGGGTTGGCCATAAACATTGATGATGATCTTAAAGGCCTTTTCCAATCTAAACAATTCCATGATCCTATTCTGTGATTCTGCATTGGATGTTTTCTTTGGGGACAAAAACAGGGAACTCTTTTAACCACTTGAGAAGAGCTGAAGCACAGAGAAGTCACAGATTTTAAGTGCTCTTCTCCAAACACGGTTGTCTTCTGGTGCAGCTGTTGTGCTTTCACACATATTGCACGGCCCCATGGATAAAGCCCACATCAAAAGCAAGCCTTAGGACACTAGCAAATAAGACAGCTATGGGTCTTGGGGTTAAATTTGTATATTACACATACAAGCCACTGAAATACTGTTTGGGTAGCTCAGATTTCCATCTCCTCCAACATGAAAGTAGCAACTGAGTGAGGGCAATGACTTGGCTGTCCTACTGTTTTATCCATGACACAGCACAGGGACCACTCAGTTCTTATCTTTGTGAAAATCCAAGCTGATAACTTTAGCACCTTTTGATATTTCAGTGCAGGGCTAATGATTAGCATGGCTATTCTGGTTACTGTCATACAGGCTGGAAAATATTTGCAATTTACAGTGTATGAAAACCTTACTTTTTCATACTAATGACAGGGCACTCTAACTCCCTTTTCCTAAAAACTTCAAACAGCCATGGTGTCTGTTGACTTAAATTTAACTCTGTCCATTAAGACTGCTTTATTAGGTCAGCAGCATACTAATGCAAAAATAAGTCATCAAAAATTTTTTGCTCATCGCTTTTCAATTACAGACTATTTCATGTTGTGGAAGTGTTAATGACTGGACTAGGTTGTAGGAAGATTGAATGCTACAGGACCTCACTTCAGTATGTGCAATTACTACAGATGTGGAGAGAACCATAAGCACAAATCATACTAACTTCTAGAGCATCAAACAGATGCACTGGCCAGATACAGCCCCCATCAACCACCACAAGTGATTCTAGCTTTATGTAACTGGTGGATAAATTCATCTTTATCACTGCCTTAAGAGTCCAGCAACCACAAATTGAACTTGGGGCAGAAACTGGTTTTTCCAGATATGCCTCTACATTTCCAGTCCATGCCTAATAAGAAGATACCATTCCCACATAAACAAGTTGTCATTGCTTATTAATAACAGCTGGTCTGGTAGATGCTCAGATATACAGGTCATAATTGGGAGGCCCTTGTACTCTCTGTGCTTTTTGGTCCCTGTTAAAAAAATACCTTCATAGGTAAAGTGGTAGCTATACATACCAAAGGGAAATTTGAAAAGTAAACTTGCCTCTTACTTGCTTCAATGTTTTATTGCATATTCACAGCAGTTGTCTTTCTTCTCAATATTATACCCTTGCTAAAAATAAAACTGAAGAGATAAAGCCAGTGTTTCGGGGTTTCTTTTTCTACCTCTTGACACATCAATCCCAAAAGATGTTTCTGAAGGGCAGGGACCCAACCAAGGGAATCAAGAGCATTAGCCAATCATTCATGTAACTAGGAATATCTTAGAGGTGAATTAGATACTGGAACTCTTGAGTCACTCACGTATGTTACCCAACTGGAAATCAGAGTGAGGAAGCTATAGAAGACAATAGCTGCCTCTTTCACAAAGGACCACACTGCACCCTTACAGATTATGTGCCCTTTAACTGGAAATACCGAGCAAACAAATAACAAAGGGAACTTTGCTTCCCAACACCACCAACAGATGCAGTTTAAAGATCTACCCAGCAGAGAGGTTACCTTTGAAAAGTACAATACCAGATTTTCAGTTTGGTTCACATTCAATAAAATCAACATGTTTCATAGGAAGGAAAAAATAAACAAACAGACAAACTTACATTATCAGCTCGAACCTCCCACCAAGGCAGTTTCTAGGTTTTACCAGCAGGTTCCCCATCCCCCCCGTATGGCAAGATAAGGAAATCCTGAATTCATTGCAGCTGGGCTGATGAGCCTGATGAGTAATTAGGACATGCAGTGTGGTCTTTCAAGCTACTTGAGAACACTAACCCTTTCACTGCCAAATCCTTTCTCTCCTGTTCTAGCTCAAAGTGAGACTATTTGAGAGGTAGTATTGTCTACCATTTAAAGAAATAGGTTGGCTTTGCTAGTGTTGCATTGTGAACACAGCAGTCATTGCTTTTGGTGGAATTTGTGAGAGGAACAGTCTCCCTGCCACCTCCCAGATGAGTACTAATACACTTGAGACTAGAGTGAGTCAGAATGCATTTCTTTTCTTCCTCTCTATTTTCTGTCTGAGGCCATCAACACTCTCCCTGGCACTCTAATCACCCCCCTGGACATCCCCTTTTGGTCTGAAGCTAATTCAAAGTTTTTATTCAAAACCCTTCTTAAAAATCCTCTTTACAGCAGTGCAAACACTTAGTAAAGGCTGAATTGCTGTTCTGCTCAATTGAGCGCCCCAGAAAGAAAAAAAAAACCAAACCAAAACTGTTTTATGTATCTCAGCAATATTCATTCACCCCTTGTCTTTTACAATGACAAAATGGAGTCAATCACTATTTCATCACATTCATCACAAGCCCTAAGCTTTCACTCTTTGATTCCAGGGGCCAGGATGAACTTTCCCATTACCACCCTTATTACATAACTTGGCTTTTGGGAAAAGCTTATTTCCACATCTCTTTCTGAAGAACTAGAGATTTCCAGAGCTAGAAACAGGATATAGCACCATTTGTGCTGGTGCTCGTTATAGCAACTTTCAAGTGCCAGATTGATGTGTTTTTCACATTGACTTGGAGTCAAACAGCTTTAAGACCATTTTCCGGGTCAGATTGTCAGGAACTGCTGAATCGGTTTGCCTGACTATACCCAGAGGGATGGGCTGCACCTTGGGACCTCTAGGCATTTTCCAGAGGAATGCATCCTTCTTTAAAGTACCAGTGACATCAACAATGTCCATCTTCTCCTTTACTGTCATGTTCGGGGATGTTATATTTGTTTCTTCCTTTTTTAACACTGCGCCTCAAGATGATTATAGGGAAGTGTTTCACGGTGCTGTGTGTGGACTGAATGTTTTGCTGTGTCCAGCTGTGGCATGCACTGCACAAGTGCCCTGCCAGCTGAACCAGGTGGCCACTTTTAGAGCCATGTGCCACTCTTTGGCCACAGAACCATTGGTGGCTGCTGAGGGTATGATTTAGTGTCAGTGCAGCCCATAGTCTGACAGGATCCTAGCCTCTGACACAGCTTCTGGCTGCCACGGTTGAAACAAAAGTTTGTGAAGATTTGCTGCTGGAGTGAGCCACCTTTTTTTTCAATATTGACCTGAAACATGCCAGGAAGGGTAGATGGAGGCGTGAGTTACATAACACCCAGTTGTGGTTCCAAATTGCTCCCTTTTAATGAGGGCAATAGCTCAGTGTAAAGGATGTGTAGGAAAGAAAACGGTCATTGCTGCATGCCATATGTCCAATTCAAAGCCCACTGTAGGCAGCAGAGAGATATGTTTTGTACTGAGTTTTGCACTGAGTTAGCTCTGGGGGCAAAAATAGCAACCCCCTGATGGGCAGGAGTTATTCTGCATCCCCAGAAGATATTCCAGATTTTGGCAATAGATAAAGAATTCACACTTCTGTGTCCCTACTTTCACCTTTCTATAAAATCAGGTAATAAGGAATTTGCAAAGTTACTAATGGGTATAATGCAGGTGAAGTACTTCAAGAATCTCTTGGCAAGAGGATCTCTTAAAAAGAAAGATTTTATATTTTTCCGAGCATATATAAGAGAAAGTGGCTCCTAGGGAAACAAGAACTTCTTGAAGACCCTTTAATTAATACTATTTTGGCATCCACAGCACTTCTCCTTCCTTTTCAAAATTTGGTGCCAAGAATTTCTCATTCCAATAGCATCCAATAAATCCTAGAAATAAATTCCAGTGACCATTGGAGGTAGCTTTGGTTGCTTGATGGCTAAAGCAGCTAAAATCTTTTTATTCATTTTTGAAATACCTCTTCCTTTTAAAATCTGTGGCTTTAACCCCTGAAACCAAGTGCCTGATTCTCCTCTCAGCCACATCATCTTTCACAGCACAGAACTATGCTCCACAGGATGTCTTAGTCCCAGGACGTATCTGAAGTCCCATGTGAGATCAGATTCCATTCTGGGACCTCTTGAATTGATCCTGCTGCTGTGCACCAGTTTCAGCTATGCAAGAGGGGTCAGGGAAGTTCAGCATGTTGTGTTTGACTACAATGCAAGTGGGCAAAGCAGATTATTAGGCTGAATTTTTCTGTACAGTGTGTACTATCTGTGGTGGGGTGGAATTCAGGGCTAGTTGGGTCTCACCCAGGTACTTGTGCCTAGAGCTTTAATATGATTTTTTGGTATGCAGCTGTCATCCAGAAGACACTCAGTGTGCAGGCACCCTAAATGTTTGAGATCTCTGAAATTAATGTAATTTCAATTTCAGATTTATTTCACAAACTCTAAATCAATTTCAGTGCATGTCTTCAAAATATATATAACATGTATAAACATATGAAAACACATATAAAGACCCCATTGAAATATTTGATTTCAATAGAATTAAAGCACAGAGGCACAAGATTGTACCTCTTACCTCACTTACCCATAAGCCAGCAGTAATTCTCTGATGCCAGGAGCATTACATGAGCATAGCATTGCCAGTGATGGGACACCATGTGAAATGTGTCCCATCCATGTGAGGATGGAAAGGACACTCAGTAGCTGGTCCTACTTCTATAGTGATTCATTATGATGTTAATTTTTTTAAAGAGTTTTAATTTCCTTTTGAACTCCACTATGCAGTTTCTTTTGGACCTTAAGCTGTTAAAGTGAATTAATCCTTGTTGTCTCCATTAGGGAGAATACCTATTTAGGTGTTGATGGGTTTCCTGCTGTTCTAAAACTACTGAATAGCAAATTAGGAGCTACTGATTTTGATTTGCAGATTGAGGGAGTGAAGATCCTATTGAGGTGAAGTGCAAAACCTAGGTATTTACTGTTTATCAGGAACTGTTTAAATCGCAGCAGGTTCCCCCTTAGAAAATCCAAACCAGATGTAGATCTCAATGCTTCTTGTTATTATTTGAACATGGGATGCTGTGTTGACTGTCTGATTAACCAGATTGGAAATTGGAAGTCACTTTGCATTTTTCTTGGCGTTCTTTTCCTTTGCCTGACTTCACTATTCTTTGTGTAAGTAGTTTAGGACACAAAAGGGTTCTGTTTTGTGAGTTGTTCTTTCAGCTTTTTGCCTGCATAATCTAACTGTACTATGAATGCATTATGGTCAAACACAAGAAAGAAATCATTGCTTAGTGGAAAGACTGGACTAAGGGAGCCATGGCAAGCTCAATAGTGGGGTGGCCAGCTCCATTGCGCTGCCATCGTGAAACCTCTTTTTTAATAGCCTGTGTGTTGCTCCCCTCAAATATGCAGCCATGTTCCTAAGGAAAAAAAAAATCACTTTTTTCTCCCTGCTATTTTTATCTATCCCCTATTCAGATCTCCCTCAGAACAATCCTTAATACAGTCCTGTGTTGCATGTGACTTGTTTTCTTTTGCAGGCTCTGAGCAGCAGTCTCTACAAGAGTGCATCACCTTATGGTTCGCTTAATAACATTGTGGATGGGTTAAGCTCCCTCACCGAGCATTTCTCTGACCTATCCCTTTCTTCAGAAGCCAGAAAACCCAGCAAGAGGCCACCTCCCAACTACCTGTGCCATCTCTGCTTTAACAAGGGACACTACATCAAAGACTGCCCCCAGGTAAGGAATATAATATTCTGAAAAAATCTGCATCAAGATTTTCTTCATTCCTTGATTTAGCAACACAGAATTTGACTGAAATACTTTAGAGTGAGTAACACTGAAGAAGTATCTTGACAAAGTGCCAAGCTAGCCATGTGTTCTTTCAATCTATTCTATATCACAATGCTGATGTACAAAGTACACTATTTCATTTGCCTTTTAAGTATTACAGAAGACATTAATCTAGGCAGAGGGCTAAGTAGATTCTGGTAACTTTAAATATGGCTACTCTGTAATTTTCTATCAGGAAGCACTCTGTGTAGTCAGTTTGGCAATGGCACTTAATATAACAAGTTACATATGCTAAAGGAGAAGAAATGGTTACATTCAAAAAAAACTTTGAATCAGTGTTGCAGTAACACAGGCTCCAGGTATTTTGGGTGTTAAATCTTTTTTGTCCTACAGAGAAGAGGTTTGCTGTTCTTCGCAAAATGTGATGGTCTTTGACTCCTAGAACTTTTCTGTAGTGGCAAAGCTGGCAATATTTATTTCCTTCAAGAAGAGGTATAAACCAGTGTGCACTAAAACCACTTGCCAATCTATGATTTATTTTTTTTTTCCTGAGGCTCTCAAGCACAATGTACCAGGTTTCTTAATTTTCTCAAGTTTCAGCTGGATGCAGTTGTGTTGCTGGCTTAAACTTTCACAATTTCAACAACATCCTATGTAAAGTCCCAAGGAAATTAAAATCCTGCCAATACTCTAGAAACACAGATGTGGACATTACCAGCATCCACTTCATTATGACTTTAACCTCCTAGCCTCTTATTGTGTGACTTTCGGCAGAATTAATCTGCTTAAAATTAGCTACAGATAATTTGCTATTGAGGATGTCAGACATTTATAAACCAAAATACAGACAGAAAAACATCTGCCAGCAGAGCAAGGTCAGCATGAAATCAAGTCTAACATCAGATGAGCTTTGAGTATATTCCTCTTCTTGTTATGCATAGACTAACTTTATAATTTTCAATGTATATCCTTCATTAGTTCTAATGAAAATTCTGAAATTAAAATATGTTTGCAGTCTTGGGTGTGGCACTTGAAAATATTTTTACTTGTTCTTATTTTCATCTAGGTTGAGTAAGAATTTTCTTTAGGAAAAAGCTATGAAATTTTCTTTGCTAGGAGATCAAAAGTACTCTGGATTATATACTTCAGTGTTTAATCTACTTAATTTAGCATGGTACAGAAGAATATAAAGATAGAACCATGTACTAGCATACATTATTTAACAAGAGGACTGAAACTCCAACTAGTAAATATGTGGCAGAGTGAGAAACTGCTGGACTGGAATGGATGGCTATGCTTTGCCATGCTGTGTGAGAAACCAAATTATTGCAACAGGTCTCCTAACAATCAGTATGTGCAAGCTGCAGCTCACACAGATGGTCCCAAGTGAATGTGTCAGTGTTGGAGCAGTAATGCATTGTTTATTTCATAGGTATTTTTATGGTTTCAGGCACTAGGGATTAAAAATGTTAGTGAAGACACACAGACAAATCCAGGAGAAGTGAACAATTAAGGATTGTGTAGGAACATTAATTCTCTTAAATTGCATATCCAGTATATTTTTTTTCAGATTTCATTTGTAAGGAGTTCAATTTCTCCGTGAACCAGGAAGTGGAAAGACTTCCTACTGGTATACTCTGTGACTATCCTGTGAGTTTGGGAGGAATGAGTAAAGGAGCACAGGACAGGGAAACATCTGCTCTCTCACCACATGCAGTCTATGGTTACAGGCAGCCATATCACATAGCCCCTTTTGAAAACTGATCAGGTTTTACCTGGGAAGCATTTCAGTATTTTGCCCTTGCTGCTGCTGGTGTGGGAAGCTGCTCCAGAACCTCAGTCCTCTCCTAAGTAGAAATCTTCCAATTTCTAGGACGAGTAACTCATGGCCACTTTAGAGTCATTTGTTCTCCTGCCAACATTGTCCTCCACTGAAATAGCTCTTATCCCTCCCTGGTGTTTATCTCAGGATGTATTAATAGACTGCAATCATATCCTCTCTCAGCATTCCATCATATCCTCTCTCAGCATTCGTTCTGTAGGACTAACCAAGCCAGGTTTTCTCAGTTTCTTCACAAAAAGTACACAGACCCTCTATTCCCCTGTCCTTCTCATGGCTGTTCTCTTGTGCTTTTCATCTCCTTGCACGTGCACGACTGCACGTACATGTGGCAGCCCAGAACAGAGCTTGTCAGTGCCTGCTGCTGAAGGTTGTGTGCACGTTTCTGTTCATGTTACTTAAGGGACAGGTGATGTGGAATTGATTCGGCTCAACTGGTGATTTCTTCTAACACAAGCAAGTGCTTTATGGTTTAATCAGCAATTGCTTTCTTGAGAAAAAGCAGAGTTAAGCATTCACAGAAATATACACACTTTCCTTGTGTTATCTGAGTTTCAGGACAGTTCTAAAGAGGATGACCCTGTGTACACAAGTTATGTTCTAAACCCTGAAATTGTGTGCACAAGAAGGGAGCACCAATGGCAGGATCAGGCTTTTGTCATAAAGTCCCCATTTGTCACCACTGCTTTTGACAATAACTGATTTCTTAATCTGTACATTATATGCACTGCTTAATATCTTAGGTTTTAATGCTTAGTTTTGCTAGTGCTGTCAAAAATAAAAGTTGTGTAGCAAATCCTACCAAAAAAAGGGCTGTAGCTGTGTGTTTTTGAAGTAATTAAACTGGGACAGAGAAAAGAGATAAACTAATCTGATCTGCACAAAATGCATATCAGTAAATCATACAGTATTTTTCTTTTGTTTTTATGAAACTGCCTAATAAGAAACACATTTTGAAATGGGGTGTTTTATGAAGTTTTTTCTGCATAGCAAAGAAATTGTGTAACAACTTTAGGACTTCATATCCTCCCTTAATTCTGCCTGTTACTACCACTGAAAAGATAAAGTTCTTTTTCTGTCATTGTAAAAGTTGATGAAAATGCATGTATCAGTTCAGATTTATAGCTTAAGTGATGGTCATGTTCCAGGAGGTTAAATAATGGTAAACAAAAATTGCCAGTTTTAGTATTTAAGTACCTCAGGTATCTGCAATTTGTCCAATATTGTGTCCACAACTATCTGTTTGAAAATTGAAATGGGATTTAGCAGAGTTCTATTATTTTACCATGCAGTTTGTGTCATACATAGTGACAGAATGTGGGTTTTTTTCTGTTTAAGAAACTACCAGAAATAAGAGCAATGTTTTGATTGCGATTCATCGTTTCCAATTTGCATACATTTGCAAAAAGCTGTTTATTGCAATAATTATGCCTATAAAAAACCCAGCACTTATCTTTAGTATCATCTTTATAGCATACCTACATTTTTTCCAAAACTAATTTGTGAGTTTCACTGGCTTAGACAATAACATCTTACTCATACGTTTCTGATGTTCTTGCACATACAGAATTCTCATTGACTTGAATAAATTGAAAAATGTGTAGAGAATAAAGGTTAAAAGCAATGTTCTTAATATAGCACTGCTCTTAAATTATCATTGACAGTGCCATAAAAATAAACAAGATCTTTCTCTTTAAATAGCAAGGAAGGTAAGGAATGAGAGTTCTTTTCCTATCTGGTTTACTTGTGGTTGATTGCATGATATATAAATATATATGTGCATATAGACCTGTCAAAACTTTGTATACTTATTTGTGTACCCAAAGGTACTGTACCTATGCCTGGCAACCATAAGGGTTTTTTCCCCTTACCAGGACAAAAACCAATGAGTTCTGGGCCAGTAACGTTGAAGACATATGATCCTTTATGATATTTTTTTATATAGCAGGTGTAGAAATTATTAAAAATCTTTTTTAAAAGTTACATTGTCTCTTTTCACTCATTATCACTATATCTTTATTTTTAAATCCTATAAAATATGAACAGTGAGTTCCTTTGTACCAAGTGTGGCCTATTAAAATTAATCTTGCTCCTTTAAACTGTAAGAATGTTATTGACATGATTACTCTTCCATGATGTCATCAACCTAAACTTAGACCTATCATGTAAGTTTAATATGCAAAAAATATTGAATAATAGGGTATGGTGTTATATACAGTCTCTGTGGACATTTGTAAATGAAGCACCTAGTTCACATTCAAAGATGTTGCTGAGTGATTGAACCATTGGCATTTTTCAAAAATCTCCTTAGGAAAGTAAATGCACAAATCCTGGACCTCATTTATTGTTTATGTCATTCCAGTTGTTAATTTAATAAGCAGCACCAGAAGTCCAAGCTCAGAGCTCCAGCAAAGCATCTCTGTATTCAGAATTTTCAAACTGCTCTACCTGGTATTTCTGCCAAGCACCAGTTCCATCTGCTGGTGTCTCTGTCCTGACTGTATTCAAATACTGTGCCAGTGCCAAGCTCATTGAAAAAACCTTTCTGACAATTTCTGTAAACTTGTGTACAGGCAAGGAACCCTTACCTCATGGTGATGTGGTGAGGAGATAAAATGAGCAAATATCACTGTTTTGCAGTCAAATTCCCATGCACTGCCACTATTTATCCCAGTTTCTGGGAGACAGAGGAATATTGCAGAGTGTGTTTCCCAGTTTTAGACTGACTTAGAGAGGAAAATGCCATGTGCACGCTCACAGAAGTACAGACACACTGCTGCAGACATATATGTAATGGGAAACTCTTAGTCTTTTTTTGCACTGCATGTTTATATCTGTGGCTGAAATGCATGGCATGGTCCATAGTAACATGGCCAACAGTGGGAGTCTTTCCACTGCCAACAGTGAACTTTGAAGCAGATCCTGTAACACTGAAGTGCCTTGAGAACACAAATCCAAGTCAATGGGAGCAGTAGGTAATTGCTGTGGCTGCTTGAGTTTGCATAGATTTGCTTTTGTGGTTTCATGCAGGATGTGGAAGAAATCAGTGTCAAGCTGAGTTTAGTCCTTTCTTCTTAGTCCATAGCTTGGTGTGCCAGATCCTGCTGCCCTGACGCTGTCCCTCCCTGTGGTCAGATACAGTGCACCCCTGGCAGCAGAGCTGCCTCAGCAGGCAGCTCTTTGGCTGCAGGACTGGAGCAACTCTCATGCCTGAAGCATTCATCTGATTGTCTTGTGCCTTATGCTTGTGTGAGGATCTCAAAGGTGCATAACATTCAAGGAATTCACAGCTGGGATTTCTCCAGGTACCAAAGGCTGACTAAGATGGCAATGAGGAACAAACTGGCATCTTTACTAAGTTGGAAAAAAATTAACTTTCCCGTTTTTAGCGCAGAAATCTTAATTTTTTAGAAAACAAACACAAACTTCTTGGAATTTATCTTCCTTTTAAGGTAAAGGTGAGATTTCAAGGAGCTCTGCAATTAAAGGACATCACAGACCTTAGAAAATCCTAACATTCACTCTGAAAATGTTTTTTACAGTTGCTACATTTTACATTTTATAGTATGTTTTTGGATATTTTGCGACAGCCTCCAAATAAATGTGTCTTTTCTCTACTGAACTGAGTGAAATATCATTATTGTTACTCAGTTACAGGATGAGAGGTTAATCTCCCCATTCTTGGAGGAACCTGACACCTTGTATGGGCTCAATTTTACTGGTTCCACAATAGTTTTTGATCAGAGTATACTTGGTGGCATTTAATCTGGTGCTGTACAGGCCTGTCCTGTTTATGCTCCAATTCTGTCAGCCCAGAGAGTTACTGAGGTATCCCTGATATAAACAAAGCAGTATTTGAATCACCAAAATTAGTATTCTTCTTGCAGAGGTAAAGATGAAAATATGGGACACCTAATAAAACAACAGCTAAACTTATATCTGGTGCAGTGGCACTGGTGTAAGATCAGTGCTGAGAGAGAACCTGTTAGCCTGTATTACAAAGAGGAAAAAGGTCTTAAATCTCTGCTATATGTAATTGTTTTCAAACTATGGAAAAAGTCTGTATGTCTAGCCCCTTCATTCTCTAGCTTTGAAATACATTTAGGAACATTCTCTGTTGGGGATGTTCCTACAATTCTCCATTTTGTATAGTGCATATTTCTTCACCTACATATAGTTCTGTAAGAAATTGTAGCTTTTAGGTGTTCATTCTGCAAATACTTATGCACATATTAAAATTCCACATTACAAGATACTGGATAAATGTGAGGTTCTGAAGAGTCCTCTTTATACACAACATGCTAATTTCATTTATTCCTATTTTTTAATTGAGAACCTGCATTAAACTGTTGTATGTGATTTAGACTTGGCTAAGAATTTTTAATTTTTTTTGTCACATGGAGCCACTGACAACTCCATGATATTAAATATACACCAAAATTTATTGCAGGCTGTTATTTTTTGTTCTCATATGCTTGAATTTAACTCTGCCAAGTTTTCTCAGCATTTCTGAGATTAGCTGAACATATTTTTTTCAGATAATTTCTACTTTTATTATGAAGACTTGCAGAAATCATGTAATCAAAGCATAGTGGGCTATAAATTAGTCACATCCATTTTACCTCTGCAAATATAAGCTGTTTAAGAGTCCGAAAGATCAAAGAATACCCATTGTGCACTGTTTTGGAAATTCTCAATAAGCTGTGCAAGTCATGGATTCAAACCATTTGTCAGAGGCAAATAACTCAGACAGCTGTACATGAGTAGAGGGGATCTGAAGAGCCCCGTTTTGGGACCATGTTCCCAAAGTTCTTGTTTTAAACCTGTGTCTGTAGTATGTGGTATTTATGTACCTTTTTTTGATAAACTGTGTGCTTGAAAAGAAGATAGTGAGCCCTACCAAAGTAAGAACAGTTGGACAGTGAAAAAGAAACCAGAAAATACCCTAGTAAACTGTGTCTGTGCCCCTTTCCTGTCTAGCACACTGCTTGACTTTACATTCCCAAAAGTCTGGAAGTCCAGCCAAACCCCAGCTCCTCCTTCAGGCCCATGACTAAGCTGTTATTACTGCAGTTCAGTCTTTAGATACTAATACGAGTTCAAATGGGGTTTTTTTATCCCTGTGGGAAATGCAATGCAAACAGAGGTGATAAAGGCAAATACTCTGAGAGAACAAAGCTTGCTTGGTCTTTGCAGTAGCCTTGGAGTGGAGTCCCAGGTCCTGTGTGATAGTTACCAGTGGGCTGTGTGACAGGTGTTGGATCATCCACCACAGAATGGGATTTAATTTCATTGAAGTTTTCCAAATACTTTTTATTCACCTTTGAATCTCATTTGCATATTCATAATCTAGATAATTTCAAGCCAACTGGCAACTAGCAACAAGGTGGATATCAGGAAAAGAATACTGTTTAAATGCAAAACCATAAGGAAACTGAATAAAGTTTCAGCACTGATAAAGCCTCCTCTGGCTTCAGGTTGGGCACAGAAATTCAGGGTGGAGTGGAGAGGAGAAAAATCAGTTTGGGGTCTCTGGAACATGACTTGTGTTGAAAGGCTGAAGAACCAGTGTTGTTTGTTCCCACAAAAAGTCACATTAAAAATTTGCAAACATGTAGAAAGCCTCACATGAAGGGCACAGTTTGTTTTCCACAGGCACAGCTAATGAGTCCAGTACTGGATTTCAGCTAGGCTGCCCTAACTGTGAGGCCTTGAAATAGAGAGTGCTCTTGATCATTGGAGGTCTTTCAGAACAGTGTGGGTAAACATAAATCAAGATTTGCACTGGTGATCCTGTCCAGGGACAAGTGAGGAGAACATCCCAAAACACCTCCCAGCCTTGTGTTTCTGTTATTGCATATCTGCATCCTAATATTACAATTCCCTATCTTAAACATGCATAGTTTATATTTAAAACCCGTGCACAATAAACCAGATCCAAATCCTGTGCAACTCACTGAGAGACTTTTATAAACTCCTTTGAAGTAGACTGGACATAGCTATTGCACTGGTCTAAATATGGACTCTGTTTACTAACAATTCAGTATTTGCTTAGTTTGCAGTAAAACTCCTGATAAACCATAATTAGGTGTTGAGCTTTGAAATTAGTACTGAGAGCATTCCTCTTGAGGGAGAAGGTGAGGTCTGGTTTCCAGCCCTCCACAAGCTGATTTATAGGTAAGTTAAAGAGAGAACTACCAGGTCAAACCACACTGGTTTATCAATTCCTCATTTGCACTGATAAGAAGTGAATAATGGAAAACTAAGTGAATCATTTTTTCTCGCTTCATGAAGGTATTTTGGTTTAGTGTGAAATACAGGCTGTGGAATTTCTATTCATGCTTGGAAGCAATCGAGATCTGACTGGACAAAGTCATAGTAAACCTCACCTGAACTCAGTGCTGGTCCTTCTTTGGTTGGACTTGGTGATTTCCCAGTGACCCCATCAAATTTAATCATAGGGTGATTTATGAAAATTAACTAAATTTTCATGCTCTGCAATAAAAGATCACTGTTCTTCAAGATCTCTGTCTCCCAGCTCTAATATCTACCATAATCATTCCTCACTGTGCTTTTAAATAAAATACTCTGGCAAAATACAATACTGCTAAAGCATAAAAGTAGAAGCAAACAGACATTTATTACAACACAGAAAAAAACTCCCCTAAACTTACCACCTGTCAAAATGTCCCTGCACAAACATTTTCTGTAAAAAGAAATTAATTTAATCTGTATTTAAAAACTGAATCAAATAACTTTTTTTCTTTTTTCCAAAGGAATTTTTTCGAGGAAAATATGTTTCAACAAGTTGTTCAGCTGAAAAAGCAAAAGTTGAAGCAAACACCTGAAGTGGAAACTTTTCACTTTGCAATGGCTTGAATTTGTTTTGCAAGAATTTGTTCGGAATTGTTTCCATGGGTTAATTTACCCAAAATGAACATTTATATCTTGGTGTTTCTGGTTTGAAATTCCAGAAATTTTCACATCTGCCAAACATATAAATATTTCAACTCTCTTTCCCAGTTTTAACAGAACCTTTTTTCCCTGTTTCTCAAAAATGAAAATGTGTTTTCTGATAAACCACATGCCCAGTTACGGAAGGCCTTCAAGGTCTGAGCAGAGGCTGGGATGGTGTCATGGAAATGGGAAATGCTCTGGCTGTTGAGGAGAAAGTGACTGTCAGGGGTGTGAACTGCTGTGTCTCTCCCTCCCTTTTCCTTTTAAGTTGCTGTCCAGAGGAGGAAGCTGGCAGACAGCAAAAGCAGCGAACAAGAGCAAATGGCTGAAGGCAGATCAGCAGTTTCTGCTGGCAACAGCCAACAGTGGCAGCTCAGCCCCTCCTTGCTTTCCTGCTTGTCCCAGGACAGCAGATTGTGAGGGCACAAATCCAACCCAGGGGCCCCCTCTCATTTTCCTGCTGCCAGCATGTACCAGGCAGTCCTGCTTGTCCCTCCCATTGTATCACTTCCCTCAAGAAATGAAGATACTAAATGGAAGTTAATCCCTGTTCCATTTCCCTGGTACAGCACAAATACTGCTGGTATTCTGCTGTATCTGGCTTGTATCAATAAATGTAGAAGGAGCCTTATATATTTGGATATGTCTCCTTTCATGGCTATAGAAAGGTCTACTATGAGATGTGAACAGAGTTTCTCAGGTAACTGTTGTCATCTGTGCCTGGTGGGATTGTAGATATCCTTCAATCTGCCTGAGAGAGAGAGAGAAGCAGGAGAGGAGGCAGCACTGCAAGGATCAGGAGCACAAAACTGTGCTATGCTGATACAGGGAATGTCAGCTTCATAGACCTGAGGCTTGGGTTAAACTTAGTGTAAACTTTATTCCTTAACATTTTCTATTTTCTACTATAATTTAGCAGTCATGTTACTGATAGGACTCTGTTATTTAAAGAGGTGTTTTGCAGGTTTGTAGAAACTTTTTTTTTAAGACAAAAAAATGAAAAGAAGGTTTTAAGACCTTTTTTTTTGCCAAATGTCCTTCATTTGGCAGGAAAGCTAAAATGTTTGTATAGTAATTAGAGAAAACAAAGAATAAGCCTTTTATTTCAGAGCCTGGTCAGTGCCAAATTATTAGCTAAAGCAATAAAGCCCATATACAGGCACTTAAGTTGAAACATTTGGGGATTTTAGCAGCAACAGCAGACATTTTGGAAATGACAATCTTGATAACTAGCTTATCCTCAGATTTCTGACTGATTTTCCACGGGAAACTTGCTACTCTTTGTTTCTAACCCATTCCCTGACTGTGCTGAATGTGCATAGTAGTAGAGCAGCAGCTTCTGAGATCTTCTGTATTATTGAGCCCTGTAAATAATTCTTTTTTCATTTTGGAGAGAAATGACACATTTCAACTAGTCTTTGACACAGTCTCAAGCTATAATCTTGGAAATGAGTTCAGAGTAACCCTGAAAATTTCCCAGGCTCAAGGGTTTCACATACAAAATAGTGGTTTCAAGTCCATTTCTAATTTTAAACCACACTGCAGGTGTGCAACTATAGTTAAAACTCTGCAACGGCCCAGGCAAATGAATACTTGCACCTGAGCCAGGCTGCCCACAGCACCTGGCAGCCAAGAACACCCAGGCCAGGTGCACACTCAGCCCTCCAAAACACTGCCCTGTCAGTCTTAAAATCTAAGGAAAGGAGACCTTCAGAATGCTTCATGAGAGCGGAGACAGTTTCTGAGATGATTTTATATAGAAGTCATGTTTCTCTTATTCTCAAATTCCTGATTACACAGTTGAAAAAATTAGAAGAGCAAAAAATGGGGAAGAGAAAGGCTTCTTTCAAATACATAGCAAACAAGAAGGTTTTCCTAGAAGATCAAAGGAGATTAATCATTTAAATAGAAAGGTGGCTTTGATTTAAATAGTTTTAAAAAACCAAAGTGTAATACTAGTCATTCCAGACCAGCATTTTGTATTTCCTCTTTTTTCTGTTTCTTCTGTAGCAAGTTGGTGTTCTGCTACTTAAAGCAGCTGTAAACTCTAGTTAAGGATATTTAATAGATTAGAACAAAAAGACAAACCTCACTGCTGTCTTCATAAGTTTTCTCAAAAGTCATGAAAAATATCCTCCTGTTATGTCAGCTGTCCCAAGGCCAGATTCTTTGTACACTTTATGTACAAATCAGCACCAAAATGGTTGCAGTGGCTTTTGTGCTGCACTTGCCACCAGTCCAAGTGTTTGTACAAAACACGAGAAAGACGAAAATCAAATCAAGCCCGTGGAATGTCCAGTTTCCTTGAAAAGAATTAATTCTATAATTCTATAAATAAAGGGCCTCATCCCTATCCTGAGGTGTGTGATGGGAAAACATATTTATCTGCATATCACCTGCCACAGGTATGTACTTTTCTCAGGAAAGGTGGTATCCCTATCTCCTGAGGTAGCATAGAGTGCTGTTACACATATGAAACTAACCATGCTGTGGTTTTACAGCATGCTAGTCATTTTTGCATTAGTGACTCAAAATTTTTCTCCATTTTTAGCTAATTTGGGTATATTACACAGTTGTATCCTATGTGATGTCACGTGGTCCTCAAGTGTGTAGGTGAAGCCCCCAAGAGGGGATAGAGACCTGTCCCAATGCTATATAAAGTTTTCTCGAGGTGACTTGCAGGGGAGTGTGAAAAGTCTGACTTCCATGTTTTTCTCCAGCTTTTTTTCTTTCAGCTTCTCTCCAGTATCTGTAATCACACTGCCCTCTCAGCTTTTTTACCATTTTGTAATTTTGCTGGATTCCTTATCCTAGACTCATCTTCTAAAGCATGACCAAAAGCTTCTTGTCAGTCCCCCTTTCTCTGTGTGACCCAGACACAAATGATACTTAGAATCTCCTCATTTTCTTAGAGCCCATAGAAGACAGGGCTGTCTGAATAGATAGCATGGCACTCGAGGTCTGGGAGCCACATGTTCTGCACTGGGAGGGAGGAGAAGGATAAAGCAGGTTGTAAAGGTGGATATTGTATGCCAGCAACTATCAGCCTTAGCAAATAAGATGAGCTCTTTCAGTCACCCAGAGGTTGTTGGCAGAGCACTGTGTACAGCACTGACAGAGTTACTGCTTCTATTACTATTTCTGCTGATCTGCAGTGAAAGCTATGCTTATTAATAACAGTCTGACTTTTCAGCCACTGCTAACACTCCTGTTAAACTTTAAAAAGAGTGGTCTCCCTTGCTGCTGCTGTTTACAGCAATCTCCTAAGCAGCAAGTCTGAACTGTAATTTTATGGTTGGTTTGTGATAAATTATTTCCTTTCACACCCTATTGAATTTAAAGGTAGGAGACACAACAAACCTACAAAGTGGTGATATTAACATGAAACTATTGGAAAGGTTCGATTGGGGTCTTTTTGCATACTGACATATATGAGTAAATAATACAATGTTTTCCTCTATAGGTGCTTGAGGTAGAGTATATCCAATATTAGTGGGTACAGCTGTAGTGCTTGTGCTGAGCTCACGACATGACTCACATGTTGTGTTTGTTTGCAAAGTTGGAGAAGAGAAGGGGGCATTTTTTTTTAGCATTAACATGATTTCAGCTCTCATCTGCTTTCTTCTGAGCTGCCATTCCTGATTCAGCACGCATGAGCCTGCTAATGAAATCCAGATGTCAGACGAAAAAACAATAAGCTCTCCCACCCTTGTGGTGGATCGGGTTTCTCAGAGAATGGAAAAAAAAGGAATCAGGAAAGATTCCTAGAATGTCTGAAACTTTAGATTTCAGAGTGTGTTCAGAGAGCAGAGGGCAGCAGGGGGATGGTTTGAAGGTAAAACTGATAGCAAGTCAAGATTCTTGGTGCAAAAGTGAGAAGAAATTGAGTGATTATGTTATCAGTTACTCTGAGTCCTAAACAGATCTAGTATACCCCAAAGTCATTGCTACTACTGAAGAATTACTGAATAATGAAATAATCCATTAATAACAAATAATTGAAAGTGGTGTCTTTTGTACTTCCCATAACAGTAGGATGCATCAGGATTTGTTTTGACTCTGAGAGGCGTCTTTCCAGAGGCACATGTGATGCATTGCAAGCTTTCATCATTTCAACTATATTTGACTTAAGCCAAGTCACAAAGTGCTGCTTTGCTGCAGGAAGTTTCCTTTGTGACTGAAAGCAGAGTGGTTGACAAAAGTGGCTTCCTCTCAGGGGCTCCACCTCTCCTAGATCTGTCTGACCATGGTGCTTGCAGACCTGGGCATGTTCTGCCTCTGCTGCAGGCCACTGGCCAGGCAAAAGTCCTGTAACCTGTAGATTCAGGATTTTTAAATGCCACAGCTTCACATCTTTCAGTATTGCATTCTTTTCCATGGAACAATGTGGTTAGACCTATTATGATAGAGGTAAATCTTGCAGCTGTCAAATGGCACAGTTATTCATGGGTGCTGCTCAGTAGTGATTTAGCGTCTGCACAGGCTGCAGAGCTCTCTGCTGTCAGACTGAACAGAGCTATTGAAATTTGTGCCTCCTGCAAAGGGAACTGCTCTGTAACTACAGGCCCTTCAAAGTACACATTCACTGCTATGTATTTGGCCCAGGTTATCAAGCTGGTCATTATTCATGAGCTGCTCTTATCTGAACTGTGGTTCACAATGGTCATAACTTGTGATGATGGATGGTTAAGAGCTGGGTTCAGTGGGCAGACTTTGCATTAGAGCCTGTGTTATTTTAACCAGTTCCTCTGGTAGTTGTACACAGGGATTCAACAGGATGACACAGAAACCACAGTGGGCACCAGTGGCACAGTCACTGCTCTTGAGGGGGGCAGGCTAAATGATCCTTTCATGAAGGATGCAGACCACCTCAGTGCAATCCCTTGGACTTTGCCATTCTTTTACATGAGGAAGAGCAGTATCTTATGAAAGCATCACTCTTCATAAACATTTCTTATCGTGTCTTTTCTTTCTGCCTCATAGTTGTCTCTGTTACAAGCCCCTGATACATTTGATGTCTGATAAGGGCCAAAAGCAGAAGCTATAGAGATAAGAGCCAGGGAAGTGAGAGAAGTGAGAAGACAGCTGTTGCTTGAAGACTACCAGCTGTTGAAAAACAATCAGAGGGCACTATACAGCATCACCCTAAGGTTACTTAAATAAAGTCTTTAGCTCTGATCTCTCTCTGTGCAAAAAACCTACTTGTTTCAGTAGGAACTGAAGACAGAAGCAACTTTGGATGGTCAGCCTTCAGAAACAGGCTGTTGTCTCACTCCAGCAGAATTATTGGAGCACATACAGAGGGTCTGACCCTGCTGACCCCATGTTTTGCATCATGTCATACCTTCTCTTTATCTCACCTCCATTCTTGAGATTCTTTCCTGATCAATTCCTCTCCTTATCCAGCTGCTAAAGGCGAATCCCTCATTTATTTTCCAGAGTATCTAAGATCAATATTTTGACCCATTCAGTCTCCTTTCCGAGGTGCCTTCCATTGGTGTGAGAGAATTAAGGCTGAAGAACGGATATTAGCACACCAAAACAGATGGGGAATGGGAAACACAGCTCTCATATTCCTTGTATACAGTTCCCAGAAACACAAGCCTTATCTAGCTTTTCCAAACTCAACCTTTTTTCCATTATTTTCTCTTTTAATCTCCAGTGGTTGTCATGTCATTCATCACTGCCATTTTATTAATCACTCTAGAAAAGATGTTGTTTATCTGTTTAGCACATCTTGCAAGTTAAGACACAGTGGTTTCTTCTCTGGATATTTTAACATACCTTGGGTGGTTGTGTTAGAGCAAGGAACATAGCCAGAGTGCAGTGAGAATAACTAGTTAAAGGTATAGATTCAGATCTGTGAAAATGCAATTTGAAGTTCTTGAAAAAGCCCAGACTAAGTTTTAGTAGGTCTCCATGTCAGACTTAGCTAGCAGTTGAATAATCAGCAGTAAATATTCACTGCCTCCTTGTAAAGTTGATTTATTCCATACTGATTCTTAAAAAAAAAAAAAAAACAAACAACTGATTCCTTCTTACTTAAGGTAGAGATAAATAACTGAATTTGGGTACTGTAAAAAGTACCATACTGTACATGTCCAGAAGACAGATCATCTGTCAGCTAATTTTTCTTTTAAGCCCTCCCTGACTCCTTGATTTACTGGGAGAAAATTATGTGGACTGGTCAGATAAACATCTGGCAGAATACAGAACTGGAAGAACTGGTGTTCCACCACATATAAGCTGAACCTTTTCTGCTAATGTAGTGTCACTTCATACAGATAGAACTAAACATCTAGCATATGGAACAAAGTATTCTGTTTTCATTTCATTTATGACCAATTTGTGGAAAAGGAGTCTGGTTTCAGTTGGATCTGAACAGTCTGGTACAGTTTTAACCTGCAGTTGGGTTACTAGTATTCTGATATTCAGGGGTTTTGCTTAGGTATGGCTGGTTACTAAATTCCTATGATACTGTTCTTTACAACAAAAACAGCATTTTTAGTTTTCCAGAAGTATGGGACCAGGAAATGTTTGCTCAAACTTTTGTAAAAAGTGAAGACAGCTGAAAATGAAATTCACTGAAGCTCCATAGATATTTAAAGAAGAAGTTATCATGCACTCAGTCCTCTTCAAAATCTAGTCTAATGTACTTTTGCATTCATATATAAGTCAAGAAATGAAGTGCTCAGCACATCCATATTAAACTTCTAAAGCTGAAGACCCCCTGGTGTTAGCAAACCTCCCCACACTTTTCATACTAAATACCACTTTTATTCTTGCTGTTACTTTTCAAAACACAGGTACTTTACAGCAGACCTTCCACATGACTCCAGAATATTAAATCACAAAAACAACAAACCTGCTGAGGCTGGCAGGGGTCTGAGGAGATCAGCTAATCCAACCCCCTGCCCAATACAACTCAGGTGTTGAGTATCTCCAAGCATAAAGGCACCCCAACCCCCTTGGGCATCCTGTGTCAGTGCTCAGTCACCCTCACCTTAAAACAGCTCTTCTTATATTTAAAGGGAATTTCTGGTATTTCAATTTGTGCCCACTGCCTTTTGGATCAGACCTCCTCTGCTACTGGATACCAGTGAAAAGTGTCTAACTCTGTCTTCTTTAATCTCTCCTGGGCTGCATATCAGCTACACAAGATCTGGGGAGCCTTTTAAATTAAGTATTAGTCATGTTGAACAGGTTTTCACTGTGAGGAGGGGTGGGGTGGCCACCTTTTTGCCATCTGGGATGCAAAGTCTAACAAGGTGGGTGCTAAAATATGTGATTCATAGGATGTTAGAAATCACTTGGACCTAAACTCTGTCTGTGCTTAAAACAGTTGCAATTTCCATGCCACAGTGCACTTCATGGAGAGAATTAGGGTTGCATGCATTGCAGCATGCAATTTCCACTTCTGGAAGTAGCTTCTTCAAAGCTACCATCCTACCAGTTACATAAAATAGAAAGTAAGAGGTATAGTCATGACAGATAATCATGAAAAGCAGCTTTTTTTCCCACATATACACTCTGGGGAAAAAAACCCAACAGAACACTCAAGTCAATGAATTGAGACTTTTGCCCATCTCAGCAGTTGACAAGGAAACTTCTCTTGAGGCAGGCAGTGCATTTCAGATGCTGGGGGCAATGAATCTCTGAATGCATTGGATTAACACATGCAGAAACAATGATAAGGAGTACACATTTTGATTGCCTCAAATACCATTTTCTCTGTTCCACTTTAATAAGAGAGAATGGAAAGAAAAAGAAACTAAAGCAAAGCTCCATTTTAAGTCAGAATATCTGCGTTGGCTTTTGTATTTTCATCAACTTCTTGACAGAGAATGTTCTTTGCACTGCGGATTTTGTGTTGCAGTCTGCTATTAGTTCTCCATTTTAAACCTAACTACAGGACCAGGATTTTCAAGATCTTCACTCTTTCTTCTCTATCTTTGCTGGGTTTTACCTCACCACCTCTCCTGAACTTGCAGCAATGTTTTGTGTGTTAGGCTTTAAAGGTCAAGGCAGGCAAGCCCAACGTGGACAGCCCTCAAAGACAAATGAGCATGACTCTGTTCAAGTCTGTTAGGATGTCTGTAATATTGGATTATCTGGTCCACAGTATAAAACAGGAAAAGCCAGAAGGTACTGTTAGCTGAGAATTTCATTTGGCATGGCACTGTGACATGATATAGCTGGCATGTTCATGTGATGGAAAGAACTCAAAATCACAATGATTATGCCAATCTTGAGTTGTCAGGAGGGGCAAAGCAAGTTCCTTGAACAATTACTGTACCTTGTACTTTTTCATGCATTTCCACATAAACCAAACATTTCTCCTTTTGTCCAGTGCCACTCCCTAGAAACCTATCTGCTTCTTTCTGATCCAAAGCTGGTGATACAAGTTGTGAATCCCTGCACCTCAGCTGACACCAAGACCCTTGGCTCAGATGTTGGGCAGTGCTGCAGAGCTGGCCTGTGGCAGATGCACACTCTGTTCCCAACATTTTACTACCCACTTAGATCAGTGGAAGTAGTAAACTTTCTGCTTGTTTCTGCACAGTTGACCTAATTGCTCAGAGAACTAAATTAGAATAGGTTTTTCTTTTTCTTTTTAATGACTAGCCTTGATTAAAAACAACCAAACAAAAAACAAAACAAAACAACAACAAAAAAAAAAAAAAAAAAAAAAAACAAACCAAAAAACCAAACCAGTGCTGTAGTGCACAAGATCATCAGTGATGAAGAAAAAGGTTAATTTTTTTTCATAGTGTCATACTGAAAACTCAAGTTTAGCTGATTCTGAATCATTCTCCTGAGAAGAAACCTCTATTTATAGTAACAAGCTGTAGCCCTTCAGTTTTGCATTTGCCTATGGTAAAACATGGTCCTTTGCCACTTATGCAGTGATTGAGGTCATTGTATCAGTTAGCTGATCTCCTCATTATTTACAACATCCCAGGCACTGCATAGACTTTATTGTTCCTTATTACTCATGTTTCCCTTTTTGGCTACATCTTCATGTAATAATATCAAAGTGAAACAAAAGACAGGTTTGCTTCAGCATCCACGTATTAAGAGTAATGAATTTTTATTTTCAGATTCAGCTCACCCCTGAACTGCTTTTGATACTGAAAAACACTTGTTACAATCAATTCAGCTGTGGAGCCAATTCAGGGAATGGTCAATTTGTGACACTGAATTACTGTGTCATCGCTATGAGTAAGAGTCAATGCTGTGCTAATATTTTTCCAAAATATAACAGCCTTTCTAACTTTGAATGTTTGGCTTTGACCCTATCTATATAATTGTTTGTATTGGTGTAATTATAATTCTACTTATGGTCCTTGCCCTATAGGAAAATTGTATAATTACAAGCAGGTAGTATCACATCTTAAATGTTTATCGATAAAGAGTAATAGATAGAAGTCCTAGAAAACCTCTGAAAAACAGGTTTTAGAACAACAGCACTTCAAACTTATATTTGATAAAAAAATTACAATTTTTTTGTGTGCTGATGAAAATCACAAAACACTAAAAAGAACCCAGTTGAAACAGCATAGCTTTTGTTTTATCAAACTGATAGAAGCTTAAAAATAAACTCAAGTATTATTTTCTGAACTTTTTTTTAATTCATATAATTTTGGAGAAGAGTTATTTAACTGGCTTTCATGATTGCTCAATGATGTTTGAATTTGTGATGCTAGTCATTTTGCTATTCTGGTATGGAAGTTTCTCTGAAATATTTTTTCTCCCTCCCCATTTACTTCTTACACTTTCAGTCATACTTTGTGGACTTGCTCTAAGGCCAGTAACTCAATTTTCAAGGCCTACAAATCAATCCTGAACACCTTTTACATGCATAAATACGCATCATCACCCAAACTATTGGTTCCTAAATGCCACCATAAGTTGTCACTGTTCTAATTTCTGTCTCACTATTAAATCAACCCAGCACTGATTTCCCTTTCAACTTTATATTTTCAGAGCTGGGGCTTAAGCTAGTCGAGATAGGAACTAAGGACTGGAAAATAATAAGAATATCCATGCTTTTGGCTTATCATTTCAGTGAGAGTTGTATCATAGTGGTGATTCCTTCTAGAGCCATTTATGAGAGTATCTATGACTATCATTTTCTCACCTTTAACTAAAACTGTTTCACTCTGGAGAAGGTTACCCAAGAAAGAGAAGTTAAACATATAGCAAATAGTAATTTGTTTCATGTAGTTTTAGTTAATGGTGTACTTCTGGAAAGAAAACCAGCATAGCTGTCAGATAACCATGATGGGTCTATGGAAAATATTCCTCAATCAAAGCTCTGGTAGTTCAGAGAATATGTGCTTAATGCACTTGAGGATGGTCAACCAACAGAGAAGAGAAATTCTGGGAGGCAGTAGTTTGTTATTTTGCAATCAAAGTTAAATCTTAATTTGTTACTTCTTTGAAGGAAAGTTGTAATTCTCAGGCACTAGATGAAATGAAAAATGTAGTGGTACCCTGAGAAATGCATTGGTCAGCTAACAAAATCTAATTTTTTTTTTAACAAGCTGTAGCCACTGTCCTTTTATCTAGAAATGGAGCAATACTATTAGTCATTTATAGTATGGTCATTTGTCTTGGATTCACCTGGCTAGGCATTGTTCTTCTACACAGTCACAAAGGTGCCTGGCCCCACAAGGATGGGAAAATTGGAAAGTGAGTTTTCTCAGCTACTGTTTAATAACTAATAGTAATAGTGGAAGAAACAACTACTTCATACAAAATAAATACAGAAAATAAAAGTTGGAAACCTTCCTAAAATGTATCAGGTTTTCTATGACAGGCTCTGGTCTTTCTTGTGGCATCTTGCATACAACATCCACCAGTAATGCTTTGTCTTTGTACTGTATCAGTGTGAAGCTCTGTATCACAGCACCTTTAGGCCAAATAATAGACTTCATGTGTTAAATCCTAGACAGTTCAATTCTGCTAAATTCTAAAAACATTATAAGTCAAAATATAATCCTATACACTGTTCAGTGAGGACTGAACTGTCCCATCTGCTATTGTCTTCTGCAGTACCACATACTCACTCCTGAGAGAAATACAACAGAGATATTGTGTGCAGACCTCCCCAGTTTAGCTGCAGTGTGCACTATGCTCAGGAATTTCAATCACAAAGAAGATCCTTTTTTTACAAGAAGGCAGTAATGTGCTCTTAGAATCCATTCGTATCATGTACAACAGAACTGTGTTTGTTCTGCCTAATGGACTTTGCATGGGGCATCTTTCTAGCACAGTCAGAAATATATTCTTTGGCTGTACCAGTCTGCCCTGAGGCACTGCAGTACCCCACAGATTCTCCCCAGGGAATTCATGCTTTTCGAAATCCTAGCCAGGTCCTCTTTGGTAAATGTGTGTGTCCCCAGACCTTCAGTGCAGCATGTTGCCATTGGCTTCATGTCATAACTGTAAAACATAGGTTGGAAACAGCATGGGAGTTTTGTCTCATTTCATTAATACAAAGAGAAACTGGACTAAGTGCCTGTAGTTCATTGAAATCAATCATATTGCTTATTTCATGGACTAAGGGGATTGTTTCATGAGAAATACATTTTTTCTTCAATTACATTGTAGCCACTAAAATAGCAATTTCTAAAGTGAGCAAAAGTATATGGCTTTAGCAACTGACACTAAATTAATGGAGAAATTCCTAGAGAACTTGATTCCACAGAAGCTTGCTGAGTCAGCAAGCTCTCCCAACTTTCTTTCCTTTGTTTGGTAGTTACGATACTTAACTTTACAGTAATGTATTCTCCAAATCATATATTTAAAAAAAAAAAATCTTCTGTAGGTCATCATTAGTTTTACTAGTTTCAGAATGTGGGAGTTGTTTTTTTTTTTCTTTCTTTCAGTAAGCACAGATGTTGTGCATATTGACCTTAAAATCAGTTCTGCTTACTGTCTACCACAGGCACAATGGAGCATACAAGCTTACATGGTCAGAGTCAGGCTGACAGTGAACTCACTGAGGCAACAGACTGAATCCCAGCCAGTTTCCTGCACAACATGCTTTTCAGATATTTTTGTTTGCATTTAGACTTCCTGTAATGTGTACCACATTAATTTGGAACTGAGAGAACAGTCTTGGGGTGTAAGATCTGGACTAAGATTCAAAAACATGTATGTTGGATGCTAACTAGTTATATACACTTGTATTAGTGATATTAGCAATACTATATGTCCATGTTTTATGGATGAGGAACTGTGGCAAAATCCCATTTTACCTACTAGAGTCAGCTCTTCTGGCCATTTTGTATAGCTCCCACTGCCATAGACTCAGGATCTCCACTTAGTAGTAAATGATAAATAATTTTTAGACAAGGTTGAAAAACACTTCATCACTGCTGGTCTGCTCTTGTCTGGGGATCAATGTGTCAAGTCAGCACAGCTGACATACCACAGGTTTACAGAGTACTATTTACAAAAGACATGAGAAACCAAAGAAGAATTCAAATATGGTTCAAAACCAAGGGGAACCTGGTTTAGTCTCCTGGACGTGTCAAGCAGGGCTGGAAAGCAAACGAGAGCAATGCTTCATGAGATTTTCCTACTTCTGGTCAGGCCAGAAATTTTGCAAGAGCAGCTTTTCTCATGATATTTTGGCGCTTTTGCTTCTGGTCTTGCCTGTAGCCTGGAGGCAGAGCCATGTGAAAATACTGATGGAAAAAGAAACTTTTCTCAGTGCATTTGATCTTCAGCTACAACCTAAAAGATTCATGTTCTCATACTTTATCTATGTTCAGCTGTTACTTTCAGGTTTAAATGTTTTTTAACTCATGCCTCTTTCTCTTGCTGCTGTAAACTTGCAGCCTCACATACAGCTTAATCCTTCTTCACCAGAAGAAACTGAAAGCATAAAATGAAGTCTCTTAAAAGAGATGACTTTGAATTAAGGAGAAGAATGTCCCGTCCTTGAAGCCAACCTTCAAACTACTTTAACATCACTGTCTACTTTACCCCAGAACTTCCCCACTTGATGTCAGAACATTGTGCCTCACTTGAGTGGGGACTTGATGTAGCCACTGTAGTTATTAACAAGACTACAAGAGCTGATGGAATGTACTCCTCATGCCCTCAACCCAAAAGTAATCCTGTGTTGTTTTCCAGTCCTCAGTCTATGTCATCATCTGAAGGACAAACTCATTGGGGCAGAGACTGACTCTATCCATGAGTTCCTACCAGGTCTGCTGTGACAGACAACTTCCCATAAGTAGTGAATGATACTGTTAATAACAACCCTTTCTTCTTTGGAGCATTTATCCTTCATATAATGAAGTGAATCATAGCATACACAAGGGTTAATAGGGAAGGATGTCTCTAGCCCATTTACTAGGAAGCTTTGCTTCTACTCGAATGAACTGAGGGTGTCTGCAGCCTCCCTTTGACAAAAGAGATGATGTTGACTATGGATAGCAATCAGAAAAAAAGTTAAACTCACACTTGCCCCTCCCCTCAGTTTTTCAGATGACACTATTCCAATGAATTTAGCTAACCTGTTTATGGCTATTTGCAGCAATATTCTAAACACAGGGTCATTCGTGCCAACATGCCTGCCTGATTTCTCTCTCACCCTGTTTATCTGCAAACACTTTTTCCATCAACCACCTGCCAAAACCAGAAGCTGAAATTTGAGGGATTTGTAGTAAGACAGCTTGTGTTTTTTTCTAGAGTGGGGAATAGGAGGGAATAGGAGGTGGATGAACTGAGCATTTCAGTCTTTCTTCAGTGTGGCTCAGAGCACTGTCCTTACCTAATCAATCTCCCCCCAGACATGTATGTATATTAGGACCTATCACATGTGTTCTTGAGCTGTGTTCTGGGGACAGGTGATAACCATACTCTGGACCACTGAAATTTCATGTAGGCTGCAATTTAGTTCTTGATTCAGTTACAGCTGTTTATCAGATGATAAAAATAGGCTCCTGTGCTAATGCTATCGCTGCCTATTCTGATTAAAACAAGATGTGCAACAAGATCCTGTTCTGATCCATGTGATTCAGAATAAGGGAAGGGTGAAACAAAGTTTTCTTTCTAGCAAAGTTTTGGGGAAAGGGAGAGGAAAATGAACAAGCAAGAAACAGACAACTAATTTCACATTAGTTTAGGTCTTTTTAGAGCCTTTCCTGGAGTTTGCAAATTGCACTGGGTAAGAACACAACACTGCAGTTTTCTTAGCATCTCAGTTTGTTGCATACATATTAGTAGAAGAAAGGTCCTTGCCATGGTTAAACCATTACCCCAAGGGAAGTCAACAGTTGATCCCTGCCTGTTCCTGTGACAAGCACAAAGTAGTACTGCATATGTCTTGGTCACTGTCAGCACGCCAGAGGAGGAATTAAGGACTGGAATCAGGTCTGGGCAGCAGTTACCAGAAGAATGATCACTGTGTTGGGCTCCAGATGGACTCACCAAAGCAGTCGCTTTCACTGATGCTGTTGGTGGTGTTCTCAAAGTCTCTGCTTCTCTCAAATTATTGTACCAAGCAAGAGCAAAAGAACTTCTGCACATTCAGAGCCACGTTCATGTTGGACAGAACTGGAAAGGAATAGGATGGAGAGGAATTCCATACTTTGATACTGCACTGTAGCAAGAATGTTAAGTTGGGACAGATGGTGGTGAACCCAGTCTGAAGGGTACATAACATCATCTACTCTCAGAGCAGAGACAAATACTCTTCATAATACCCTCTTAGTTCAGTACTAATGAATTTTCTTTACATAAAGAGTATCCTTACAAACCTTTTTATGCTGTTTTAGGAATCTTGCATTATTAATACCTTCAAAAGAAGATGAAACTAAGATTTCAGATGACTTTTAGTTCCACTAGCAGTACTATACTTGATCTCAAATATCTCTAGCTAGTACAGTTGCTACTCCCTTTAGAGATCATTGGATGGTCTTTAATCTGTATGTATCCAATTCACTTTAGCAAGCCTAGAATGTTTTTGATAGAAATCCAAACCTGGGAAAGTTTATCTGAAACTCTGAGAATTCTGCCATTATCAAAGAGGATTAGAAAAGAGAAAAAAAGTAGCCCAGATCAAAGTGAAGAATATCAGGTTAACTACTAGCCCTGAATGGGCTTAACCAAAAGTTTCTTGAATCCTTACTCTAGAAAAGAAAATGGCTTGGATTGTGTGAAAAGGAATTATACTAAATACCCAGAGGCCCTTGATAGGATACTACAGAAAAAAGAAAATCAGAGAAAAAAAGCACACAACTCCCACCACCCCAGAGTGTTGCTTCTCTATCCTACACATCTTTGTAATTGGAGATCTTTGATCATGGAGCACCTGTTGTCCTTTAGAATCAAACATGCAATATTGAAAAGAGCAGAACACTTTACTAAATCATTTACTTATGGTCTTTGTGAAAGCATTTCATAGTTCAGCTGCCTGGATTGTTTTCTGCCATAATCTGGCACAACTTTATCTCACAGCAAAAGGTGCTAAATCATCAAGTGTGTTCAGGCACATCTGTGACGTCATACCATATGCAGTAACAATATATTTATTATGTGATGTGGTGTGCATCTGTCCTAGTAGGTCATTCCTATCATTGTCTTCATCAGCAACACGCTTTTTTTTTTTTTTCCTCATATGTGCAATGTTTTACTTTACTTTGAGAGCACAGACAGCTTTGGCAAGGACTCAGCTTTAAAAGTTAGCAGTTGCATGGACCTAACTGGACAAGTGAGCAGATCAAAACCAGGAGATAACAGTGTATATTTATAGGGAGATATGTTTATAGAAACCTATGGGAAAGGCCAGCTTCCTTTTCACAGAAGACAGAGGTTGTGCATGCTCTTTACAGCTTTGGAAAATTTTCCTTTTACCATTTTTCTTTATATTCTGAGTGAAAATTAATTGCAAATAAATTCTTGCTACTCCTGTCAGCTCTAATGCTCTATCAAGCTTCAGTTTAATACTTTGTTGCTCCAAAATCTTTGGGACAAATTATCTCCTGGCTTAACTCCACCAACTGTGGTGAAGCTACATTAGAATGGATTTGGCCTTACAGTTTAATCTTTTTCTCTTTTTTTTTTTCCCAGTGCTGCTTTTGCTTGACTCTGTACATGACCAGAATATAAAGACAGCAAGCTTACATTAGAAACAAGTCACTAGAGAAACCAAGCTTAACAAGAAACCAAGAAACCTAGCTTTCTAAGCTATCAAATGTCTTTTCATGGGGTGTAAATGACTGCACAGTTCATTTCCTTCCTTTTCAATATCTTCTGGCAGGAGGACAGTGCTAACTTTCATGTAAACATCAAGTTTTACAAAAGGTTTCTCAAAAGTAAGTAAAATACTGGTTTGCATTGCTTAGTTCACTTTTCCCACTGTTTATACACAAACCTGAAATTCTCATTACAAAATAACAAACAATTGCAATCCCCAAAACATTAATTTCAGAGGACATAATCTGAACCATATTAATGGTTTAGCTGGTGCAACAGCCTCCTGGATTTACTGCTGGTCTGTTGTGCAGCAGACCCCTAGAAATTCTGCCAGAGAACACTTCAGTCATCTAGATTAGCAGTGTCTGTCCCTAAAGCAGTGTTTTCCCACTCTTGCTGTCCCATTTTACATGACTCGGCAATGGAGTTTCACACTGAAGACAATTCCACATTGTAATTGATGGTTTGCTTTTTTATTGCTATTTCTTTTCAGGGTTGAAAGAGAACTGCTTTTGTAGCCTTAAGGCACGTGGCAGGAGGAGATGGAAACATTTCTTTCATAACATCTTCCTGATTATAGAGCTCTTTGATCCTAGAAGATTTACATTCAACTGAAACAAAAACTGAGACAAAACAACCATTTATAATCACTACTCACTAGTACAATTTGGAGTATCTTATCAGGCAGGCTAATAACAATTTGGCATAACCTCACAGACACACATACAGGAATATCTGTCACCCATATTATTTAAAAAAAAACAGTGGAGGAGAAGAAACACTGTCAAAGTTTTGGCTAAATCTATTTGAAAGAGAATGATATCCTATTAGTACAGAAGAATCTAAAGACAGTGGACATCAAAGCCCAGGAGAGCAGTGCTCTTCCTCATGTAGTGCACTGTGCCAACAAATTCTTTGCTGAAGATGACACTGTGGCAAAATGGTGGCTTAAATTTAGACACTTGCTAAATTGAGAGCTGTTGGAAAACTGCATAGGCACCTAAGAATCCATGAGTATACCTATCTGACATGCTGTAGGTAGCATTAAAGTAATGGTCCCTTTTACAGTGCCACAGACCTAAATGCCAGCTAACCTGCACATCTGTGCTAAGATGGTTTGCTCCTCTCTGATGCTGAACCTACTGACTTGGAAACTGAAGCATGGCTGAACAGCTTGTCCAGCCAGGGACATGAGAAGGATTGTTGTGTCATCTTCAGCAATTCTTTGTCTGTTCTGACTAGAAAGTGAAGAAATCAGAGAGTAGACGCATAGGGAATTACACACTAGTTGACTGTAGTAGATATTTACACAGTTCTAGCTATCAGTGAAAATCTGAGCAGAATAGAGAGGAAGGAGAATGTTGGAAGCTTGGAGGAAGCAGCAATCACAGCCCAAAATGGAACAGCCTGTTGAGTTAGCCTCACCATTTCCTCAGCTGCTGCTGCTGCATTTCAGTCTGTATATTCTCAAGTGTTCTCTGCAGTCTGACTTCAAATAGCTGAAAGAGTGGCGTGTTTTCCATGTCTTAACCTGACAACTATTCCTTACTGTTAGGAATTTTCTTCTTAGACACTTAAACTGAAGTCTCACATCTAATACTAGGAAGAAGATGAGTAGCAACACTTCCCACCACTTACTTTATAACAGCCTGACAATTTTCACTTAAAACTGCTCACATTAATTCTTTACTCCCTTGGAACTTGTGTTTGATGCATCTACAGAAGTGTAATTCTGCTTCTGAAATCTACAGGACATTTACTTATTTATTAGCAAAACATCATCTAGATTGGGATTTCGCCTCCAAATCTTACTGCAATTTTATGAAGCTGAGTACTTGATACATGAAGGCTCCTTTAGGAAACCTGATAGTTTGGTTTTTTCCTTGTGGATTATTTTCCTAAGTTTTACTTGCTACTTTATAAAAATAACTTTTTGCTTACATCTTAATCTATGCTTACACAAACATAAGTCACCTCAGCAAACTAGAATTCCCATGATCTGAAATCCTCATCTCCAGCATTTTGGGAACTCAGTCAGAACTTTAAAACCATCGCATCCAGTCAGGCACTCTGCTTTGATGACCTTGGGAGGTAGTACTTGTTTTAAATGTCAGCTACCAAATTTCCAAATCAGTACCAATAATTTATATTTGTAGCTGCAAAAGCACATTTTTCCTGCAACACTTGATTGCTGAAGCACTTTTTAGCATTTACTAGATTCTTAGCTCAAAAGACAAAAACAAAACCTAATTTTGACTGACACTTGTGGAGTTTTCCCACCCTGCCAGGGAGGCCTAAATACAAGGAGACTGGAGCAGAACGGGAACAAAGAAGCCATGCTGGAGGAACTTATTCTAAAAACATAGCTGAGCATGCTGAGTTCCCAACACACTGGAGACACACACAATAATGTAAAGTGAGGATGGAAACTCTTGCTGTGAAACCTCTTGTTCTCGTGCACCTCTAAGAATATGTCCAGCCCAGAAGAATTGACATGAAGATGGGTGTGAGGCTGCCCAGCTCGGAGGTACAGCCAGCACATGCAACTCTGCATAAAGCCCTTTGTGTTTACGAGGGGCCAGTCTCTTGCTCAGGGAGCCATGTCTTTTTGTTTACCCACTGGGGTGCTGCCTGCTGCTCCTTATTAGGGCCCCTGCCTCTACAGGCATTTCTTGGTACAGTCAGTGCAAGCATTTTTTAACTATTGCTTACAAAATGGCAGTGGCTTCCCCAAGGCCATATCTTTGTTTCTTTGCACAATGCTGTGATTGTGTAAATTGTCTTGCGTAAGCACATCAGCCCACTCTGGAATTCATTTTTCCCCCCATATGGCCTTTCATTGTTGTTCTTTTATGGTGGGATTTGTTCTTTTGCCATCTTGTCACAAATCCATTCCTGTGGCTATGCCACTTTTAAGAAGCAGCATGGCTGAGTCTGGCCTTTCAATTTGCAGAGGTCTGGGGAGCAGCTACTTCTGCTGAGAGCACTATTGTCAACAAACTGAACGGGCTCCCTAGCACTGTCACAAAAAACTGCAGACTCCCCAAAACCGTGAAGCCCAAAGCAGCCACTTGTGTTCTTACATCATAATCCTTTCCTGCATATAGCTCAACAGACTGTCTTCTAAATCTAGTGATGTGACTTGTGACATCAGAGCTGGGAGTAAGAGAGAATTTCTTCTCTTAGGGATGATCAGGCAAACAAGTCCTTGGATCTTGAATGTGGACACTGCAAGCCTCAACATCATGTCACATATTCCTTCTTTCATTTGTATAAAGAGCAAACCACAAGTGAAAACCAGAGTCTGTGAGAAACTTGCAGTTTCAAGATGGCACAGCATTTTGGAGCATGTTTGTTTCCACCCATCTCTACCTTATCTGTAATCCTGCTTCAAGATGTATTTTAGCAGTGTACAAGGTCCCTCCCTGGGTCATGGATCTGAGCATTATTTCCTCAGCTGCTAATATTAATCTGGTAAGTTATAAAAGGGTAACAGGACACGTAGAGGCTTTCCCTTTTTTTTTTGCTACAAACAGAAGAGGTCTGGCTGATCACCAGGCTTTGCTGGCTCAGCGTGTGCAAGAGCCCGTCAGGAGATGTCTATATGGGGGCACACTGCTACAGGACAGATCCTCAGGGTTTATTACAGGCCATGTCTGCAGAAACCATCCCAGCTGACCCTGACAGGATTGCACAGGTTGTCAGCTATGCAGCAACCCCATATGGAGCTCAGGAATACAATAGTCAATTTGAGATTAAGCAGGAAAGAGTTAACTATCAGGCTTTCTTGGAAGAAAGGAAAATTTCATTTAATTAGCTTGTGCCACCTAGAAGGATTGAGACTATGTTTTTAGCCAAAGACCCACTCTAAGGGAACACAAATCAGGATCAGTATTGTTGATTTACCAGAAAGGATGTAATCCAAATCCCTGTTATCTGAAATGTGTTGGTTTGTCATTATAAAGCAGCACCCTTGGAGTTTACTTCTTACCATGTGTACAGACACAGTCACATACTCCACTAAATGACCAGTAATGAATAAGCCCAAGTCTAACTGAGGGCAATGGAAATTCCATTGTTTTCCACCAAGCTTTGAAATGAGCCTGAGTCAGACATACAGAATTTTTGCATGTGTCTTCGTTATAATACAATCATACTTCGGTGAACAGTGTTGCAAGATATAAAATATTATGTTCAAATACTCTAAGCTAAGTACATAAAATAAATTACTTCTATTCATCGTGTTTGCCCTTACAAATCTATTGTTTTAGCCACATTAAAAAAGCAATATTCTTAATGCTTGAATGCTACAGTGGTTCAGAGCAGGTATCACAGACAAACCACTAAAAAAAGTGAGAAATTTCCTTCCTATAAATAAAGTGTGTCATCTTCAACACAAAAATTTAGAAAGAGTTTAACTCCTAATGTTAAGTTATAGATTATTTAAAAGCCATACTGTCTGAATGATGCTAAATAAATATAGAATTATGCTGCTGTTGTCAAGAGAACTTCAGGAGATTGATGTGGGTTGAAAGTATTTTCTTTGTCTTTGAATGGGATGATTGTGATATCATCTCTGAGTCTAACATAAGATTTTATTCAGATAAAATCAATTAGCATAAAACAAAAATGCTGCAGATAAAGTGGAAGCTGCCTTTGTAACAGTGATTCTCCAAGTATGCCTCACTCCCTTTTCTCCCCCTAAATGTACACTAGACTACTTGTGCATTTCTGGTGTGCTGAAAGATCCACGGTGCACATTTCCTAGAACCACTTATGGAAGACTGTGAGTCTCAGTGATCCAGAATGAAATCCTCTTTTGGCAGCATACTGAAGGACAATCTTACCAGCTTTTTCTCTTGACTTGTGTCAGCCTCATGGTTCATGTATAAATATCAGACGTAAATGTTTTCAATTCAGAATTGGATCTGAATGAAGAAATGTTTTATACAGGCTGAGATATTATTACTGTTATCCTGGGCTATGCTTCTGAGGCTGTGTTTGGCACATGTCCCCAGCTTTGTGTTTACTGCTATCAGTATTAGTCATGTTCGTGCTGTTTGTGTGTCTCAGCACACCTGATCCCTGAATTTCAAAGGAAACTGTAAATAGAACTATGGTGTTGGCTGCCAGCTAAAGCTGATGAGCACCTGCCTTTAAACACTGCTCTTGTGCTCCTCCTGCTAGCACTGGAGCACTGTCTATCCATCATGACTGGACTTCTCTGCTAACACTTACAAGAGTTGGTTTAAAAACATTTGGATCAGCCTGTACCTCTGCATTTGTTTGAAGCTTGGCATAGTGAACAAGAGCAAGATTTCTGTTGTGTAAAGGAAGGAAAATTCTGAAAAGCAATAAAAATAGCTCATTTGGAAATTACCTGATTGGTCATATTGTTTATCCCATAATCTTCGGAACCTTGGAAATATTAATTCTGTTTATACTTTGGCTTCATCTGCAGCTGAAAGTATTGGTTGTGCTGTTTGTCTTGGTGTAAGCAAGTAATGGTGAGAACAAGTTTAATTGCAGAGCTAAAATACATGAAGGTAGCAGGAGATAAGACCTGGTTTTTGTGTTTTTCGTGAAGAAAATCCTGAAATACAGAGTTAGCATGATGAGGCCTCATGAGAGGCCTCAAGAGAAGATGTGAAGATGATCGACTGCAGAGATCATGTATAAGTCAAGAGATAGCAAAAATCACCAGAAAGGTACAAGATCACTGGCTATATGCAGAATGTAGCAGGGGGGAGAATTAAATCCTTTTTAATCCTAGTTTTCAGTGTACTAAAGAACAATTTATAAAAAGACATATAGCTTTTTCCTCCAGCAATAGTGTCCTCCCTGCCTGCCCAGGTCAGTGCCATGGCAAGTGAGCAATGGGGTCTGCACCATTTGATGTGCACAGCACATAGGGAGGCAGCAGGCTGGCAAGCAGGTGGATAGGCACTAAGGGAAAAGTAAGCATTAATCCAGGGAAAGATGCTTTTGGGATGAATCCAGCACTATGTTTATATTACTGATCAGAGGAGTTCAAATGGCTTGTGTTACATGGAAGAAGATGAGTAGTAAGGGATTTTCTATAAAGGTGATTTTTTTTGATTACTTTTGTTTTCTTCCTGGTGAACAGGCAAACAGATTTGTGCATTTCTGGCCAGGAAAACTAGAATGGAATTGAGCTGTAAAGCAAGCCCTCATTTTCTGGGGTGCTCAATGAAGATATTATCCTTGAAATTCCCAAGTAGTAACATTTGTAAATTTTCAAATGGTGTTTCTACCAGTGTATATATAGAAATGGGAATCAGACATAGAGTGACAAAGGCCCAAGTATGTAAAGTCTTCAGATAATGACCACTCTTTCCTATTTTCTTTCATCTATTTTTGATGAGACTGTCCTTTAAACAGACATTCTATCCTCTTCAAACTGAATGCTAAGGACTTCAAAGTTAGCAGAAAAAGATAATCACCATACAGACCAGAATAACAAAAACTGCTGTTGAGGGTCATTGAACTAAGCTTAAGAACAATTTCAGCAACCAGGCTTATACACTGCTGAGCCTGTTTAGAAATAGCATCTCAAAACTGTTTACTTACACATGATGTAACCAAGTACTGAAAATTTAAGTGGGTGCTTAGTTCATTGAAATAACTATTAATTGACTGTTGCTATATATTCCCTTCCCAAAATATACAACCTGAAAATTAGCATTCTATTAGGAAATCCAGATGCATGCAAAGAACTGATTCAACCCTATCACCTATCCCACAGAAAATGCCTGCAAATTACTTCCACTTGTTGTGGAATTGCCTGACTTTGGAAGGATGACAAAGGGCAAAAAGTCATGATGTGGACAGCATGCAAACACAAACCTAAGTTTCCAAAACTTATTTTGGAAAACAAGGCCTAGATGCATCCCCTTCAGGCCTTCTTTGGCACTAGGTTCTTTGAGGTATTGTCAAGAAGAGACAGGAGTTTACTTCACTTGTACAAAAAAGGAAGTGGAGATCCCATCCTTTAGGTTGCAGTCTTGAAAATAGCTATATAATATGATAATAACAGGGTAGATTTTCATTTCTCAAGAGCTGATATGATGCAAATATGGGCCATTTGGAGGCAGAGATTTTGTGTCCTCCATATCCTAGTTATTTGCCCATTTGAGCAGAGAAACGTGGGCATGGAGGTATGCAGGTTCCTGCAGACAGCTCAGGGCTGAGCACAGCTTTGCAGGCTCTGCTACAAACATATTCCTTTTGCTAGAGAGCAGCATGCCAGCAGGGAGTGATGAAACAGAATAACATGTACACACAGTTTTCACAACAGAGTTTTCACAACCCTGTTGCAGTTCTTAAACACTGATAAAGACCAGTTACCAAGTGTTCATCACCCATGAGAAAAAAAGAATTTCACTTCTTTGAAGTGGTTTAGAGTGAGAAACCAACCTGTACCTGTGCATATAGTTGAGAAAAATGAGTACATAAAGCTGGCAGTTTTCTCTGTGTCCTCAGTATGAAGTGCAGCCAAAGGAGCTACACCTTCTGTTCATACACAGGTGAAGATTGCTCAGTGTCCCCCTCTCCTTTCACAAGGTTCATTCGGTAACTCCACGCCAGCTTTTCTCCACAATCTGCCTCGGCAAAACTAGCAGAGCAGAGAGGACTAAAGAGCTGGACTAAAGGAGACTCCAGTTGTCCTGAGAACTTTTCACAGACACAAATCACAGACGCTGGCAAGAGTGCAAAGAAGGCCATGGGAAAAGCATATCCAAGCATGCAGGAGGCCAGGCAGGCCTGATGTGTAATGGTGTCTTATGGTCTGTCACTGCCATGACTTGGAGAGCTGCTCACTTAGAGGGACTAATGAGATCACTTCGAAATTGTGATCTAAAACCTTTTCCCTCCCTCTTTCTCCTCCTCTGAGTCCACACTTCCTTCCAACTAACCTTTCATGTTCCAACAGAAACAGTCACAACCTCCATCTTTAAAGGAATATATCATACTTAAAGGTTATAACCCAATTGGAAAATGAATAATGATGTATTTCTTTTAAAGAGATTAAAATGATACCAACAGATCTTTTTATAAGCCTGGAATGTGTGTGAGGGTCCCAGTACCCCCAGCCAAGCTGAGGCACAGGGCTTCACATCTGTATTGACCTCCATCACAGCCCCTGCCCCAGACTATTAAATGGCATGCAGAGGAGTAAGGCATGAACTGAGAAAAGCTAGATTCAGTCCCAGGCAGCTCTTCCCAGACATGTCCTCAACCACACAGCTTTTGCCCCTGAATGATCTCCCTGTGTACACACTTCAGTGTAAAAAAACAGCATTTGAAATTAATATCTCAGAAGTTTCTGTTCTTTGAAAATTACATCTGATGTCAGCCTACTGGCAGAACACATCAAGTGCAGGCAAGGGAGAAGGGGAATACAAAGCAGAGGATGTGAACTTCCACAGAGCTCAAAAGAAAAACTGTTGTTATCATTGGCCTGGGTATTGTGGCTTTAAATTACAAATTACTTTAAATTGTAAAAACATCCATTGCAAGCCCTGGAGCAGAATCCCCAGAATGGCAGTAAATAAAGAGCATCCTGTCCCTCTTTATGCCACGGCTGATGTGGGAGGTAGTTTAAAATCCTAGCTTGGCAAGTGCTGCATGTCAGAGTTGATGAGTTGAAAGGATGTGCACGTACACAGACCCAAACAAAGAACTTCTAACACACAGAAAAATTACTGCACTTAGCGACCTTAAATGTTGAGCAGCACAGCAACATTTGCTCTTATACTTTGGACTAGTTGTCCTGAATTTTTACACAGGCTCCTATTACCTTGGAAGTGGCAGGTGGCTTTGCAGGGATCCTTGGGCCTGGTGTCATAGGGGAAAGTTAAGCTCACAAAATACTTCCTTGTCAGATCCCTCGCCACCCTGGGAAGAGGACAGATTTCTCTTTCTGTTTTGTCCCAAGTCTGGAGGCTTTGCCTGGGAGTCCCACCTGCTCCTGCAGCTCACATCCCCTGAAACCAGACCCCATCCAGCAGCTGCATAAATCATTGGGAACAGGGCTGCAGCAGGGTGTCGAGCAGTTGGGAGCACATGGGGGAGCGACTCCCTCCTCCCTTGCATGCCTCCATCTTCCCCTAAAGTAAACAACAGCAGTCCCCACTGTGAACCCAGTTGCGAAACCTCATGGCTCTGAACTTTAACTCTGTGATGAGCAGCCAGCCCTTGCATGGGCTGTGCAGCTGAGAGTGCCTCTGGTCTGTGTTTTTCTGCTGCCTTCCAGGCTGCTGCCAGCCAGGGAATTCTTTCCATAGCTTGTACAGACACCCTAGGAAAGGAAGCCTGCTTGCAAACGTGCAGCTGAACGTGGTGGTGTGGGCAGCTTAATGCCTCGTTTTTCTGGGGCCGAGTCAAGACCAAAAGGGCATTTGAATAAATTGCTAATGCCAATTTACCTACAGTCAGCTCCATCAACATTCATCCCACATCAGGTAACTTTTTTTTTTCCTAGAAGCTCTTAGCATAAGAAGGCAGCATGAAAAAGCAGGCCAGTCAAGTTGTAAAGTTCAGTCACAGATCAGAGTAGTAACTCTCCTCTGACTAGATAATGCAAATGACTTTTGGTCCAGACATAATTATAACAACATGTTGTAGACACTGATGTGGTTTTTTTCCAAGATGGAATTCCAAAACTAGCAAAAGCTACCACATCACAAATGAGGAAACCACTCCCTTGGTGAAGAGAAGATGGTACAACATTAATTCAGTGGAAAAGAAAACCCTAAGAAAGGCAATAGATGCACTGAAGCTATCCATATGCAGAAGTGATGGTACAGGGATCTGAGCAGTAATGCTCTGCAGATGCCTTGCAGTCCAAGTCATGTTTAAAGGAATCCTTAAAGTCTCACCCACACAAGAGATTCTGGTTTAAAGCCAGCTCCACGAAACAGCATTCCTTCCTGGGTTCTATTTTATCATCATGGTTATAGCACTCAGATAATGAATTGGAACCCAGAGCTCTGCATGTTGAGACCAAGTTTATACCTTCCCCTCTAAAGATTTCTCTAATGTTAATATTTTAGTTAGAAAAATTTATCTTTTATACCATGTCATGAGGAAATATACTGTCCTGAATTTTTTTAAAACTCTCTGTAAGCATGGAATCTCCACTCTAACTATTCATATGAGTTCTTACAAAACAAGAACAAGGGTTCTCACCTTGATATAAATTTCCAAACTTAAGGATCTCATAATTAACGAGAATTGAGCTTTTAACCAAAATTTGGGCTTTATGATTTGGGCTTTATTATTTTTTTTTCCTGTCTATCTAAAGATACAGATATGACTGTGCATTCCCAGACACGAAGAGGTAAAATTAATCTGTGTGTATTGAGGGGAAGAACCTGACAGGAAGAAAAAGAGGGTTCTAATTGTAACTAAAAGTGAAAATGTGTTAAAACCAGGGGAGAAAGAAAGAAAGAGTTTCAGGAGAGCAGGTTCTTGTTCAGCAGGCAGGCTCTAATCTCGCTGCAGCTCACCCAGGCTCAGGTTTCAGAGCCCTGGAAGATCAGCAGGCTAAGCTTGGTGAGATGTGCTGTTCACAGTGTGTTCCTTGGGCTCTTGGCAGAGGAATCTCAGTTTACTCCTCTGTTTGTAGTAGGCTTTGAGCCTTTTCGCATCACTTTGGGTGTAGAAGTATATAAATTTTTTACAAAGGTAAACTGAATTGGGCTATCATTTTGTGGCAGAGAGGAAAGTGGGAGACAGCAAATGTGCCGTGGGCACAGGACACACAAAATTCCCAAGTGAAATTTGAGATGTGCAACCCTCCTGTAACTGCAATTGAGCTCCTTGCTGCTCACTCTTTGAAATGCTGTCACTGCCATCGTGCCATTGTTGTTCTACCAGTGCACAGCTTTGCTCAACCTTTTTATTTCTTCTTCTGTCGTACGCAAAGGGACAGGGAGGCATTAGATATCCCTGAGCTACACTTCACCACTCTCTTCCTAAAATCCAGGACCTTCTCAGGAACATCTGTTCCTGCAGTTTCAGAGAGAATTCTTTCATCCTACACACATCATCCAGAGAGAGAAGAAAAACGGAAGAGATTTCCTCTCTCTCTTCCTTTTTCTCCACAGCATGGAAAAAATTAACTGGGATGGCTAAGTTTGAGGCCTCCCTTGTGCAAAGACACCTAAGCCAACCATCCTTTGAGCAGTTGCACAGCCCTGACTTATGTTAGCAGGATGGCTGGCATCTTCAGCTAAAATGAATCTTCACTGAAGATTTTTGCTGCCTTCATTATGTATCTTCTTTCAGTTAGCTATACTCCAAAGGAGTACAGATCTGTTGGATATACTCCAAAAGAAGAACACTCTCCTTCTGCAGTCTAGCTGAAACCCTGGTTAGCACAGGATTATGTACTTTCAATGCACACCTTTCTGTAGCTTGTAATATATCATAAAAAAAAAAAATAAAAAAATCAAGCTCTCTCTGGAACATAGGCCAGAGGTTATAGTAAATTCTAGCAAGTGGACAGAAGTTTTCCTCCCTAATTTTGTTTTCCTCAGGGAGTTGTGGTTTCCATGTAAACACTTCTACGAGCAGGCCCTTTGAGACATGCCTGCAAGAATATATGTTCTGCCTAACACATATCAACCATATCTTAGCAGCTAAGAAAAATAATTCTGCGGTCTCACAACACTTCACCACTATCACCTCAGCCTAGCTAAGCTAAAAATTAGAAAAAAGACCAAAGAAATGTAGGTATGTTGAGAGAAAGCTGTGGCTCATAATGGCTGGTATGTTGTTTCTGGATTTTTTCCCATCTATTCTGCTAGGTTTCTAGCTTCAGGAAATAGTGTTTGAAACCATGAATTATGGTACATGAGGACAGAGAAAACATAACTCGATAGTCATTCATTTCTCATTGCTACATGGAGCAGTAAGCAGCACCAGCCCGTGACATCCAGAAAATTTGCTCTAACGTTTAGATCATCATTGCAAAACATATAAAGGACTATTTTCTTCTCTGTTTTTATGTAGGGTCTGATACACATTGTCTTAATATAGAAGATCCCCTTTGATGTCCATTCACATTTCATAAGCCAAGAGCAAAATAGTTAGGGCCTTGGAGGACAAGGGGAAAAAATGTAAATTTAAGTTATTCTTGGAAGTAATTTGGATCCCAGCTCCAGACCAAAGACTCTTAGAACCTGCCTGAGCAAACTGTTCAGTGTCTGAGCCCAGCCCAACACTGGATTTGCAGCTATAAAATGGACAGAATCCAAATCATGGACCTGGATGCTCATAAGCTCCTGAACATTCTGTATTTCTGGTTCGTTTGGGTGTTTTTTGGGTTTTTTTTTTCTCATCCTGAGTTCTCTCCTCGTTATTTATACAAGAAATCTCTGAATATTTTGGTTAGTTTGGGTTTTTTTTTGCTCACATGCATTTACTTATAATGCCAGGATGCTATTAAATATTTGTAATTCTTACTAAGCAAAGCTCTGAGTAGTGAGCCTGGATTAGAGTACCCAGAGATTCCCTCCACAAATTCCAAGTGCAGGCTAAAAAAAAAAAAAAAAAAAAAAAAAAAAGAAAAAAGGCAGTTCTGGGATTTTTTAATTTGAGAATGCTGATATTTGAAGCATGCACCTCCAGTAAAGCAAGTTCTTAATTCATCTCGCACGTAATCATTGACATTCTTCCCTCCCAGCAAAATAGCAGTTCTTTATCCCAGCAGAACAAAGTGGGAGGCAAGCAGAGCAGATGAGTATGTGAGTGTATGTGGAAGAGCTTGGACTCTGGTCACTTGGTGACTCAAGGACTGCAAAACAGAAACTGGAGCTTGTTATGACAGGAACAGAAAAGCTTCATGTTCAAGGAGTGAGACTCCAAGAGAGTTGTGGGATTTTTTTTCCCCTTCAAACAAAGCATTTCTTTTCTAGTGAAGTCCAATTCCCTCATGGAAACCCAAGCCCTGAAGTAGCTAAAATAGCCTTTTTTCTCTCTCCACTCAGTCTCTGCTTCTTGACTTCTTGAAAAGAAGGAATTTTGAGCAGGAAGTCGCGTTGGTTAATGGCACAGGGCAGAGCTTCCAGAGGAAACTTCACCTACAGCCATTTATAACATTGATAATGATGTGGTTTGTGGCCATTTCTTTTTCCCTAGACAACAAGATTGAGAAACAGATCCTGATCCAAATCCCATAGCTCTTGGTTTTTAACGACACCTGAGCACTCCTTATTCCGCACAAAGCCTCCAAGCAATGCTGGGTCTCAGAATGAGTTTGTGAGTGCAAGAAACTTTCCATTCATCTCTAAAATTCAAAGGAACTTTAGGAAACTGGACACTCAAGTCCCACTGTTTCTGACAAAGCCTGTCTTGCTTTCAGCTTGCAGTTCTTTTGGTTTACAGGCACACCACATTTGTGTCTTATTCTTTGTGTTCACCAATACTCCTTCATTTTCTAGTACTGCTCTATTCCTATTAGTAACCAAAACAGTAAGTATAGTTTTGCAGTTGCTTCTGATTTTATATCAGAACCATGTAGTTCTAGATAGTATTGCAACAAACTGCAGGACTTTAAAGAAGTAGGGTAGAGTGGGATGTTAACACACCAATTGGCACACCCTTATCAGTCATCCAGGTTTTTTCTCTAGATGCAGATCAGTATACAGCCAGCAAACAGCCATAAAGTTCTGTTTTCAAGCAGTGATGTATCCTGCTGGGTAACAACCCTTTTGATACTAAAGATATCTCCTGCCATGTATTCTCCACTGCCAAGCAATCACTGTTGACATAAGTGTTTCATTTAATAAATATTACCAGTGTGTATGAGCATGAGGGGATGATTCAGCAGCATCAGGGGCCCTATGGCAGCAGTCCTAACAGGAAGACAGAAGAGATTGCTTCATAGCAAATTAATCAGGCCCCAAACCTAGGACATTTAGAAAAACATCCTTTTTTGCACTAAGCTGTTGTGCCTCAGGGTTGCATTATTAATGACAACATATGCAAAAGCAGCAACTTGTTTCTCATCTGTAAAGTGAAGATCACGGCATTCACCTCTCTAAAGCCTGTGGGTCTCTGTAAACTCATAACAGTAATCAAAAAACCTTTTCCATGCACCATCCTCTCAGCCATACCTTTCTAAAGCTTTTCTTCAGAATCAAAATTATTGAAACTTAGTAACTGCTACTTACAGCTCACTTGTCTTGGCAGCCAGTTAAATACATTCAGCTTGTGACCAAAAACTCAGCCAGTGCTGAGGAACTGACTCTGATCCTAGTATCTCCTTTTATTTTTTGTGTAGAAAATTGGTAACAGACTTCCATGGTTAAATTCATAAAATCTGCTCATCTTTGAACTGCTATGCCAAAACAATCAGCCTTTTATAGCAAGAATTCTACATGTGTAAATAGCAAGTTACACCAATAGAAGTTTGCCATACTGTTCCTTTGGCAGCAAAGAATTTTAATTCATCTATTAGGCTACCATAGCCTGTTATCTAACAAAATTTCTGTGAAGTTTAAAAAAAAATGGAGAGACCAGTTCTCTAGGTGTCCACAGATGAAGATGAATGCTGAGACATTTCTTCATTCATAAGGACCACATGCTCAAAAAATAACTGCATTTACATCTTTGTGGTTATTCATGAATGAAAATATTCAGTGAGAGGAATAAAGGTTCACAAAACTTCCCTAAAGAAATCCAAATGTTCAAAAATTTGCTTGTCAGTAACAGACTGATTTGTAGAAACTCTTTAATTCATGAAAGGCGAGTTTGCCAAATAACTACTGGATGAATTCCAGGGAACCTTAATTTGAGACTGGTTCAAGAATTAAATGGTGTTTTAATTATTAAACATCTGGGTAAATCTAGTGCAAATTATAAATCCTGTCTGTTCCACAAATTTTTTTAATAAACTTGGGTTATGATTTCCATAGTGTGTGTTGGATAGGTGTGGCACTGTTAAGTGCTGTGGAAAGTGCCCTTTCTGTTTCCTGACTCAGGCAGGACTGACCCCACTGCAGACCCCAAGTCTAGGAACACTGAATCTGTCCTGTCTGGGAATAGAGCATGAGCAGACAGCAAAACCAAGTTAGACCTGTGTGCTCTTGCTGCATGAAAAGCCTTTTTTTTTTTTACAATTGACTCTGAAATAAATATTTAGCTATATGCCTTTGAGAGTAATGGTTTGTTTGGGTTTATCTTCTACACCATCATGTCACAGTATTTGGTAATTCACATCCCTTGGGGTGGCTTCCTACTCGGAGCATTACACAAAGAATGCATTTTCAGGCTAGATTTCCAGTAAATAACCCTGCAGTTCCAGGAGATTGACCAAAATAGCAGCACGCCTGCAGCACAATGCCACTTAAGTTCAGATCTCTCCATTATTCTGGTTCTATCCTCTTCTGTTCATCCCCCAACACCAGCATAATTGTCAGTGTCCTCTTCCTGTGAACATCTTGGTTTTCACTAGCCCTTCACCAGCTCATCTTTGCCTGCTACTAAGCTCCCATGGAATCCTGCACTCCTGATTCATGTTTCCAGCCCTCTCCATAGAGTCATCACCTTCCACCATCACAGTGACAATGGCTGTGTAAGTTCTGCCAATACTGCTGATTCTGGAGATACACAGCACCTTTTCTCAGACTATTCTCAGAAACAGCCTCAAAAGAGAGATCACTCTTAGTAAAGAAAAATGACTAATGAGATACTTCAAGAAATTTTTAAAAATCATCTAATGGATGTAAAATCTTGAAGTCTATCTTTGTCACATTGTTTTATGAATTGCAGTTGCCACATGTCCTGCTGAATACTGGTTTTTTATTAATTGCAGATGAGTTTTTAGCATGCCTAACTCATTGTTCTCACTCTTTATAAATCCTTGATTCTGGTTTTGAATCAGTTTGGTTCCCAGTCTCAGTGAGTGCTGAAGATTGGAATTATGCATCATATAATATATATTGTGTAATATATTATTACATTCTTTTAATTTTTTTTTCAGTGTGTTGTTTTCTAATTCAGTTTAATATCTTAATCTGTGAGAGAGCTAGGAGAACTTCCACTTTACCCACTCTGCACTTTTACTGTGTGCTCATTCATTTACTGTGTTAAAACAGGGGAATTTTGTGAAGAGAGGCTGACCAGCCTTTATTTTCACAGATCACCCTCTTGACCTCCTCACAACCCAAGTCTAAACAGGTAGCAGGGCCTTTGCAGGATCTTATCTACACAAGCAGAATAACAAATGTAGATTTTAGCTGTCTCAGAATCTATTGGCCAGAAATATATTGTCAGATTAGAGGGAAATCTGTGCTGGACAACTCAAACAGTCATACATCTGAAGGAACATCAGTTACATTTGTTTAGCTTGTAGACTGAATGAGCTCTTGGAGGTGACCTTACAGTTTTGCATACAGACACCATTCTTGGTTCAGCCATTCCTAAAATGCATTGCTCTCCTCATTTTGTCAGCTAGCATACTGCAGGACAGAGTGCCAGCTGGCTGGCTGACATATCAGGGTGAGTTAGCAATGTGTTGTGAGAAATGTAAGGAAAAAAACCTGAATGCTGACAAAACAATTTTGTCTTTTTTCCAGTGGTTTTTTGCAGTCCTTCACTTGCCACTTGATTTCCTTCTCCTTCCTCCTTATTTTCCTTTCAGCCCTGAGCATTTGTTGTCCTCTCCTCTCTGTCCCTGGCCTACCCTAGCAGGAGGAATCACTGAGCAGAAGAGAAGCCTCTCTCTCACATCTGTATAGCTTTACTACTACTTGCTTTTCCAGGCAGGACTTTCACTTACCCCATATTTCACTCTGCAGTGACAGCTTGGCCAGAGCGTAGCACATTTTCCAGTCACAGATGTTTCTATCAGATTCATGCCTGCTTCTTGGAGACATGGCAGAAGGAATCTTTTTTCTTGTGCTTCAACTGATACAAATGATCCCAAGCCAATATACAGCAAATTTCTTTATCCTATTTTTGTCTTTCTGAACATATGTGTTTGCTTCAGTATTTAAATGAGGAAAGGTTGATGCTTAATTCTAATTTTAAACAATAATAGATATTCCATTAAGGATAAATGACTGAATTTTTAATATGCTCCTTTTCAAATAGCAAGACATTTGAGTACAGCTCTGGTCTTAGAGTAAGTGAGAAAACATACAAGGCCTTGAATTTTCAGTCAGATACTTGTTTGCATAAAGATCTTACTTAAACTTCTGGGAATTTCCAACTGTGCCACAGGTCATCCTGCATGAATCCAGTAAGACTGGAACCTAAGATAGTTATTTTTTCCACACAAAAACTCTAGCTGCCTGATTTTAACTTCTGTAAGAGGGTACAGTTCCATCATAGAATCTAAGTACTCTTTAAAAAAAATATATGCAGATAATTGTCAAGAAAAAAAAAAAAAGACCAAACTATGAAGATAAGCACAAGGTATTAATAAGGTGCTATTTAAAACACTCTTTTCTCAGAACTAGTTACTGATCTGTTCCTAGCAGTGGAGTGTTCTTGTGCAGACACTGGCAACAGGTCACAGCAAAATAGCTCAGTTCACATCAGTGCAGCCACAGAGTATTTGCACACCTACACTTTCAACATTTTTTTAATGCATGAATTTTAAATACAATGGGAAAAGATCAGTTGCTTAGTCGGATCAAATCAACTTCCTTGATCATTTGTTTTTATTCCTGCCTTTCACTTTCCTTCCTTCCACCATTGCCATACAATGAAAGAGGTGCAGGGGGAAAAAGAAAAGAAAAGGAGAGAAAGGAGGAGTGTATTTCCTTGGCTAGTCCAACAAGATGCATTCTAAGAGTTCTTCTGGCCAATCTTGCATATGATGTTTTACCTCTAGTCAGGATCTAGAAAGCAATGTCCTAGTGCTCCCAGTAAAAGGGTAAATGTCACTTGGTACAGCCTTTCTGTACTTGCTGTTATTTCTTCACAGCTGAAGAAATAAGATAAAGTAGAAAAGTAGATTGGTCAGTTTTTGCACAGGCACTGTTTCCAGAGAGAAGTGCTCCCAAGGAAAAGCAGTGGCTGCACTAGAGGACAGCCCACAGTTGGCATCAGGGTGCTGTGCAGGACAAAAATGGGATGTCTGCCAGTTCTCAAACCGAATGGGAGCAAAGCCATAGGTGTACAGTCTCTGACTTCCACAGCTGCCAGGAAAGTCTGTGTTACATCAGTAATTCCATAGGTCTCCTACGACCATTCATCCCAGTCTGTATCACAGCTCTACTTTTAATTGCATCTGAAGTTAACTCAGCAGAAAAACATCTTTGTCCTGAGTTACAGACAACTGCTTTCATCCAGTTTTATGTAACCCTGTATCATCACCAGAAGAAAAAGGCAATACCCACCCTCACCAATCAGACTTTTCTCATGGTGTTTCTGGTGCATGTGAGCAAGCATTGTAAAGCACTACAGCAAAAACTGTCACAAATTCTTTGTTTCGATGAGACAATCATAAAGCCTAGGAATTAGCCACTTATATGTTTATTTACTACATGTTTATTTACATCTGTCTGACTTTAATAGTTATCCTAATGGATTTTTTTTCAAATGTATTTTTAATGTATAAATAAAAGACAGGATTATCCATTCCTAGTATAGTTTGACCAAAAAAATATTACACTCTGTGGCATCTTGCAATCCCTGGCAGCTATACAGTTGTCCTACATGGGAATATAGATGCATGTTTGTCTTGAGAGCTCCCAAATCTCTGCATTCTCCATAGGAAAAAATGGGACAGGAAATTTCTGTGTTACTGGGCTCTTTGGCGCAGATGTCCCTTTTGCTTTCACACGTATTTCCACAGCAAGAGGACAGCCATGCTAAGCAACAGACACAGAGTCTCATTCAGCAATGGTTCTTTTCTTTTTTTGTTTGCTCTAAAATAGTCTGAGTGTTAGGAAGAGTAACAAGCACTGAACTTTTCCCCACATACATTACTCACACAGAGGAATGAAAGTGGATTGAGATAAGACTACATTTTTTTTTTCCTCTGTAAGGAAAAACCCAGGTAAAGCTCACGTGCCTTCAAATTAGGTTTATTATCAGAATCATAAGACCACAATCCAGCAAAATTTACCTGATTTCAGTATAATTTTTTATGTGCTTTTGAAGCTAAATATGTATTTAAGAATTTGCTTGCTTAGGTGATTAGGCTTGTGACAGAAAATTTAGGCAAACATCTAAATTTGGGGATTCTGTGATCTCAGTTCTCATGCTGAGAGCTTTAGGTATCAAGTGCCAAAGACATAGCCTTTACATTCTCAAATATTTTACCACATTCTGCAATCCTTAAGTTCAAAGAGAGCTTTTCTTCATCAGTAATAAAACTTGATCCATTTTTCCTCTTACACTCTTTTTATTCTGTTTGACCCACATTGCTATAATAAAAAGAGTCTGAAATTATTCACTTTGCCTTGTCACATTCCTTTTAAGGCAAGAATATCTAGCAATCCATGGGGAAGTGTGAGGGATAGGAAGGGCAATGACATGTCCTAGGTAGCATTTGGAAGTAAACCCTCTTCCCCTTGAGGTCCTGTTCTAGATCTGGAGAAGTTTTTCCCATTAATGCAGGCTCTCCTTCAGCCATATTTTGTGCTTTATATCCAAAAACTACAGTAGGCAGAGGCTTACTGTGAGAACCAGAAAATGATACCTACTCAGCATTTTTTGTAAATATTTTCTTACTAGAAAATATTGGTTTTGTTGGCTTTTGTTTTGTGATATAACCCGAGGAACAACATTGGCTTCCTTTCCTGATGGAATATACAAAAATGAAAGAAAGAGCCAGCCGAAGTGCTCAAGATGTAACAAGCCCATAGGCACAACTTTTCTGGAGGGTCTAAAAGGCTTGAACTCCTCTGTGGGGTTCTGCCCAAGCAACTGTGGTGCATCAGCTGTGTACTCTCCCTCCTGGCAGCGGCCAGCATCTTAAAAATGTACAGGGACCAAAATTTCCCAGTGATTGTTGCAAAGTGACCTCCTGTGTACAGATTTAAGGTGGCCTGGGGAAGGATGCTCAAGTGATTTTCAAAAACTAATCAGGCTGTTTGGGGGTGGATGAAAACAGAGTGCCTGAGAGGGAAGGCACTGGCATGCAGGCTTATTCCAGTGTGCACAGGAGAACTGGGAATTCAAAGTGATATCCATATAGTACTTCAAGGAAAGCACAATAACAAAAAATGCAAAATATTACCGGTTGTCATAAGTTCTGTATCAATTGTGAGGCTCTCACTAAAAGAAATTTTGAGACTCATAATCTTTTAGCACTTTATATTCAATGCTCAAATCAGACACCTACTGCAAGAGAAAAAATATTACCACTCCTTTATTTACATTAATGCTACTGGTAGCTTTGTTTTATCCCCAGTGACTTCTTCAGCACAACTTCTGCTGCTATTGGTTAAGCTCAGTTTGGGACCACACGGGTCTTTTAGTGCTCTGCTATCTGATTTTCCTGTGGATTATGAGCAGTAGGTTTTGCCTGTACCATAATCTGTTCACACATTCAGACAAGAAAATGCTAGCTCAAAATGCCTATAACACAAAATGCTACTTTAGACCCAAAGCTAAGACAAAAAAAAACTAAACCAAACCAAAACAGCAAAACCCCCAAAACATTAAGCAGTTGCAGCAGAAATAGCCAATGTCCATATTTTGTACAGGAACAAGATAGTATCAATGTGGAATATTTTAGAGCAATATAACCAGCTTAAAACCGCTCCAGTTTTAACTGATGACATTTTGACCACAGCATACAATCCCCAGATACACAATTTGCTGAGTATAAACAAGCCAGGAGAAGAAGGGAAAAAACTCCTTGGCGCCTGCTACATGTGATACACACTGCAGAAAACTGCTGATAATCCCCTTTTCAGTTTGTGTTTGCAGCTAAATCTACTTCACTTCCTCTGATACTGAGCATTAGGCAGTGCTCTGAGGTCCACCACTAGCCATAAATCCCAGGCAGGAAACAGTCTTCAAGTCTAAGGAGGAAAGACAGCATTTCATTTTCTAAAGCCAGCCCAGAGTAACCAGGTCAAACAAAGTTTGGAACTGAAGCTCTCAAAGCTCAGGATATAATTGTGTATGTTTTTTCTGCTTGTTTTGTTACCGGTTAACCGGATGCAACAAATAAAACCATTTTTCTTTCTTATTTTCTCTCTCTGACTGCCTCATTGGGAGCTCCTCTTTGGGAGCCAACCTCTCCATGAGCCAGTGCTTGAGGTCATAGCTCCCTAACTTCAAGACATCTGCTGGGTCAGACATACTTGAAGAGAATCAGCTGCTTGCAGCCAGCACATTATTAGCACACTGAGTCCCAGACAAATGCTGAGGGTCTCTCTCTCTCTTTTTCCATCTCTTTAACAAACACATAATCACATATATCCACATATTGTATTTAAATTTTCTTGTCTTGATCTCCAATGCCTATACAGAGCATTAAATAAAGAGTTTGAGCTCTTAAACATTTAAATAATCAGCTAGAATAATTACAGGGAAAAAATTACAAACCAAAATACTCTCTTCACTTCTGGTGCTAAGTATCGAGTTTGCCCTGTATGGTACTCCTAACTTTTTGAAAAATCACAGAAGATACAAAAAAGCCCCTAATTTACTGTGTTGGATACCTGAAAAACAGATTGATGAACTATATTTTGTGAAAACAAAACTCCTGTTGATGTCTGAAACTCAACATTCAAATCCAGAGACTCTCTTAAAGCATTAGCTCCTTATGAAGCGCTTGGTCCCCCTTCTTATATTCATTATTTAAAACATTTCAGTTATTTCAGTAACAGATGTAAGAAAAAGGCAAATAAATATCCAGTATTTGTGTTCCTCTCTCTGATATCAAAAGTGTACCTACAGGAAAAATGTAGTTAGTAAGGAATTATTTCTTCTTTTTAAGTCACCAAAGGCTTGTCCTAGAGCTCCTTCAAGCCACTTTTTCTCCCTAAATGAAGTGTTATTCGGAAATAGAACAGCCAGTTTACAGGAAGGAAAAAAATCTGCCTGGAAAAAAAGTACACCAGGCTTGATTCAAAACTTGCACACTGGAGTGCCAGGTTGGCAGCAGTTGAAAGTGCAATGGAATTGAAAGGTTTCCATCTCACTGCTAAGCTTTAACACAGCATGTTAGATATTCACAGTGCTGTGGCACAGACCTGCAGCCCCAAGTGTATTAATTTCTACAAAGCTTTTGAAACTCTCATTCAGGTGCCTGGAAAAGCAGAAAGTACAAGGAAATTGGTAACATACCCCTCAGGGAGTACCTAAAAGCCAGTCAAAATTGCAGGACCTGTATCTAGGGAATTGCAGTAAAAATCCTTCCATACAGCTCATCTCTTTAACAGACCTTAGGAGGGAATTGCTAGGAGCTGGATTCACAGCCACTGTAAAGCCACCAAGCAGTATTTATCCATATATTGATATCTGTTTAGCTAAGGTTCAGTTCCTGCTTATCTCCACCAAATCTAGTGTTATGAAAATAAGTAGGAAAAATCATCATCTATTAAGGGTCTTTTAAGTTCTGTCCACTCTGTCATCCAATACACTTTATTCTTTCTATGTGTACCAAGAACTAATTTGAGTTTTGCACCTATTCTTTTCAAGTCTGCTGACAGAGAACATTAAGGAGGCAACATAATCTCAGAGATTGATGCAAGCTCTCTACAAGACTCTGTCTTTTGCAGTAAACAAAGTCTTGGAAGAAAAGTAAGAATACTGCAATGAACAAAAATAGTGCAATAATAGTTATATTTCCCATCTCAAAGTATTTCCCCCATATTTTGTCTGTTTACATCATAGTAAGAAGATCGAAAATTTGTTGAGGTTTAAATTTTCATTGGCCAGCCCCTGGGGAAAGCTCCTGTGCTGCCTGCAGAGACCATGCAATCCCTGCTGACCACAGGTGCAGGGGAGCCAGTGCAAAGTGTCAGCCTTGTCTGCAGTGCTCTCTCTGCCCTTGTAAGATCAGCACACAGGAAGAGCGTGGGGTAATGGCTCTGGGCTGCAGGAGTTTGTCTTTCAGGAACTAGAGTGAAAAACATCTTTTGATAAGTCCAAAACAAGCACCGGGTTTGAACCAAGACACTTCAACAGGGAAAACAGAGCCTTTTATAAAAACATTCTTGCTAATCTACTTGATGCTATTTGAGCCTCCAAAAAGTGCCAGTCAAAAAAAAACAAAACATATCTTTCATATGCTGACTGTAAGTAATTTTGATTCTGTGTCTTTCAATTTAGAAGCAAAGTGTGGGGAACACAGAGCATTTGACAGTTCATGCAGTATTTGTCAGTATCATTATTCATATCTCCACTTGAAACAGGAAATATGGAATGTTTAGTCTCTTGTGATTTCTTCAGTGGAAATGAATTATGATCCAACACTGCCACTTAGTTAGCACATTCATGACAGGGTTATTAACTCATTCTTTAATCAGCTGTGCTCTATCAGATAGATACAATACTCAGATTATTCTGAGCAGCAAGATCAGTTTGGGTAAAGATACCACCACTGGCTCAGGGCATCCCTCAGTTGCAAATTGGTGGGGTCTGGAGGAGCTTACTGGGGTAAAACTATTTTATACTTATCTTGGTTTTGTAGATTCCTCTGACATCATGGCTGGACCTACCAAGGACTGGGCTAGCACCTTGCCTGGCCCAGTGCAGCCATTCTGGCATGCACATGCCTATATGAGATGATAGTGCTCAGTGAAGGAAATAACCACCTTTAGTTACAATAAAAATAAAAAAGGCCCAACTTCAGAGACAGCAGTACAGTTACCATAGCTACTATTAGATCTTCATTTACAAAAATTTGAATACTAGGCATGCTATACAATAAAACCAAATCTTGACATAGAACCACCTGACTGCTGATGTCAGGCACCATTCAGGATGTGATTCAAGTACTAGGTAGTAACAGCCTTAGAAATTCTTTTCAGTTTGTGGAGAGGGAAATAGGCTTGCAACTCTTTTATGACATATTCTTTGGGAACAAGGAAAGAGGCGAATTAGAAAATCACAGGGAATCTTTTCAAACAGATTAGATTTTATTGGGTTTTTTAAGAGGTAGAAAATTAAGGTTGAGTCTGTGCTTCATCACTTCAAGGGTGATAAAACTGCTGTATTGTTTTGGCATTCAGCATGGTCTGATCTGGTTTTGAAGTTGGAAAGCAGCACAATTCTGTGTCAAAATAACACAGTTAATACTTTTAGCATGTCATCAAACACATACCTAAACTTAAACATCGTGTTGCTTATTTTGTTTCTGACTGGATTTACCAGGTGTGGGCATTGAGCTGCGTGTCAGTGCTGTCCTTTATTAGTCCAACACACAGAACGTCTGAGCATGTACAGGTCAATGTACAAACACACCCTGCTCTCACTTTCTGAAGTATTGCTCATACTGAAAGTCCTGCTTACAGCATCTGATGAGAAGTCTTTCTTAAGTTCTTTTTAATTTCAGTGCTGTCTAAATTCAGCTCTTCTGTTAATACATACAGTAAGAAAAAGGAGTAATTTAACATTAAAAATCTTTAAAATGTACAGTAGAAACAAACCAATGCTCCTGTCTGAATGGTGCATTTTTATCAGTCCTATACACACAGACTACTAAATCACAAAGGGAAGAGACATGAGGGCTCTTTGAGCCTGTCCAGGAGACAGGAAGGAGAAAAAGCAAAGGCACTTGTGCCCTTTTATCATTCCTTAGAACATCAGGTTTCAGCATCACTGGGTTTGGTAAGAGTCTCCTTCAAAGACAATGAATAAGCAGAGGAAGACCATATCAGTGGGTCTGAAGGCCAGCAGGTTGCCTAAGGTTCTGAGTATAGACGAATTTTGAGCTGTGATGTGAGTAGATTTTACACGTCATAGTGAATCTACAATCAAGCTTGTTGTTTGCTTCTTCTTGAGCAGCAGATTTTGCTAAAGTTTTATTGTAGCAAACTAAACTTCATCAAGACTACTTTAGGGGAGGAGTTTTGTCTGCAAAACACCCATTCACCCCTCTCAGGAGACATGAAGACTAGCAAAGAAATTACTATAGCAGATCCACCTCAATAAAAGAAAAGGCAAGGCACAACCTGGTATTTCTTGTGTGAGCAGGAGAACTGTCTCATCTACCACCTTTTGATGGCAACAACAGGAACTCTTTTATAGATTTCCACAGTCTGTGCCTAACCCCAAGTACATACATACACGTAGGTGCAATGTAGAAACTTGCTCTAACTCAGAGTGCTGGCAGCCAAACTCCACTAAAATATAGGCTTCCAAACACTGAAGCCCTGCTCTTGGACCTCATCCCTCTGGAAGAATTAATTACTAGGAGGGGTTTGGGACTTATTTTCCTTATTTTACATTCCCTTGCTCTTCTCTGCTTTCTGGCTTTGCTGGTGAAAATGTGTACTGCTCTCCCATTCTTGCTCCCCTTCCCTGATTTCCATGGCTCAGATGTTTGAAAACACTTTGTAGAATTCTGCAAGCTCCTTCCAGCTATGCCAAAGCAAACTTGAACTCACAACCTTCTGAGGCTTTCCCATCACTGCTGACACTCTCTTGGTGATCTGCCTGCTATGAAGGTTTTGCTGGGGTTTTCTGACCATTTTTGCACATCCACTGTGTAACAGCTAAATGAGCTATGGATGCCAAGGGGAAAAAAAACACCTACATTGCCTTCCCTTGGTTAGTTACAGAGCTGTTTAAATGGAAAAAAAAAAAAGAAAAAGAAAAAGCAGGTAAGGGAAAAGGGGCAGAAAAAGAGAGAAGCAGTGTGGGCATGTATATTTGAGGGAACAAGGAACTGTAAAGGAAGGCGGTCTTTTCACTAAGTACTGTCTCTTTAAAAATAAAATTTAAAAAATACCCTCAGTGTTTTCTTTAGTCCTTTTCATTCTTTGGCAGCATCCCAAAGATTTCACTGTCCTTGTCTCCAGCATCTGGAAACCATCAGGGTAAACAATAGAGTGCTAGGAACTGGAACCCCTGCCTCAGCTCCCGTGGGACTTCACTCTGGAGAACATGAGAACACAAACCATTGGACACCATGTGGTCAATTACTTCAAACTAACAAATCTGTGTGCTTTCCTATTTTCTGTTTTCCTTGGCACCACATGACCCTTTCACAATGGAACCCAGCTGTTGAAAAAGCCAGACGTTTTCTTTTTTAACCTCTTGCTTACTTTTGTGCTTGCTTTCTGCAGCAAGCTTAGGGCTGGCACGTACCCTAGGTAGAAGTGTCCTGCTTATTAAAATCCTGGCTGGCTGTAATGTTTGCCTGTATTAGTCAGCAGAGAGGCTCGAGAGTATTAACTTAACAGGATCATACTGCACTGAGGACTCCACAGGTGGTCCTGTGTTTTCTGGGTTTCCTGACATTGCATGCCAGCACTTAAAGCAGATACACCAGGACACTTTTATAGCCTGCCTGTTTTGTGCAATCAGTAATTGCATGTGCAGTTGTGACCTACTTTTTAAAATTCATTCCTAGTGCAGGTGCTATATTGGCAATTGCAAAGAGCTAAAGTCATCTCAAAGCCAAAGACTGTTGAGGGGGCCACCCCCTTTTAGTGCTGTGAAATAAACTTTGCTCTGGATTAGCCATTCTTGCTCCAGCACTAAAGCTGGTGGTCACAAAGCAGAGACTGTCGGGTTCTTGTTCTTCCCAGCCTTCTGTTTCAAAAGATAATCTTTGAATTGTGGGAAACAGTGCAGTGTTACTGACCACACAAACCAAGACTTCTATACTATATTTAGATGCATCAACTTATGTGTGTGGTTTACTTTCATTAACTTTCTTCAGTGAATGGGGATGTTTGTGCAAGAGATTTAGGACTTCACCTTTAAGTCACCTTTAAATTTGCTGAACATCCCTAGCACACACTAAAGAAAAGCAGCTGATATTTCATGTATAAATAATCAATCATACATGCTTCTAGACTGACAGTTTGATTTCTGGGAGAAAGATAGGTACATATGCAATGCTATACCTAAAAGACAGGAAAAAACAGGGATGTGCCATGCAGTTGGATCCTCACAGCTGGAAGTCCACTCAGAGATGTGGCTTTACCTGTATTCTGGGACTCAGCTTCAGCACCTCTGACCTCAAACAGGTGATTGCTTATCTGCTGTGCAAAGGCAGCTCTGTTAGCTTGGAAAGGTCAGGGAGCTGGCACCAGTGGAGTCAGGAGCCTTGTGCAGGGCAGCCAGATTCACAGTGGCAGCTATTTCCATCAGATCTGTGTCCCAGAGTGACAGGGCTGTTGCACTGACTGGGTCTAGCCTTCCTCCACAGGCTGCTTGGTGAGGCTGCCTTGCCTCTGGATACAGGAGGGCTTTTCTAGGGCTTCACTGGTCCAGTCCTGACATCCTGGTTAGACACCGAGCACTACACACCTTATTCATTGCTAGGGTGCTGTGGGGAACTGTACTACCTAATTTTCATTCAGGTTACAGAAATCTGTACAAACTTTGGACCCTGACAGTTTATTTCCATTTAGAGCAAGCAGTGGAATTCCTTTATAATTTTTTCCCAGCCTCTTTGGATTTATATATGAAACTTTTTCACTGTAATGGCCTCACATTAAAACACAACCCAACTAACACAAACAAAATGAAACAGAATAATAATATACATGTATCTGCTGTGAGCCACAGACACCAACAATAATCATGAAAGCTGACAATTTTAAACTTAAAAGGCAGACAAACTAGGAGACAGCTTGAATAGGCTGAATAAGCAAGGAATGCTTTAAAACCTTACCTGCAAGCTTGTTAAAAATATGCTGCTGAGCCTAAAACTAATGAGATGGATGCCTGCCATTGGTGGAATCTTGTTCCCTCCACTTTCCATAAAGTGCAATATATATTTTGTGTACACTTTTAAGTATACTCCTTTTAAAAGAGATGAAGATGAATCATTAAATGGATTTGCTGAAGGGATTTCTACAGCAGGATCTAAGAATTTAGCCATTTTATAGCCAGTAGTATTAATATAGTGGTTTTTTAATCCCGGGTCCACCCTGTAGCTCAGCAGTAATACTAGGGAAGCTTTTTTTCCCTTTTCTGCCAGTACTTTTTGATGCCAAATGTCTGCAGAATTTATTAATGTGATACTGAAAGGGCAGAAGTGGTAGGGGGAAGGGGAAAGTTAGGACTATGCAGTAGCAACTTATACAGCACAGTACATGCTTAATCTTTTAATATTTATGGCAGAGTTGGTTAAATGTATGGCAAAAGTTCAAGTCAATTTACTACTTCCCTATGTGAGCATCTTGGACAGCTTCTTGTCTGGCTGACAGATATTCACAGAAGTATAGATACGGTTCTTTAAGGAAGGTTCTGCCTGTAGCAAGAAATAAGTCATACAAGAGTTAAGGAAGCCTACCTTAACTAACTGAAGCAGTCCCTGTGCAACTTGGGTGCAAGCCAGGACACAAATGAAACCACCATAATGGCACTGATGGATGATCTCATTCTGGTAATGAGGAGAGAACACATCCATTCTCTTCGTCCTGCACCTCTTTAGCATTTGACACAACTGTCCATGAGATATAGCTGTTCCACCAGGAAGAGGTGACAGCAGAGTGATGTGTTAAGATGGTTTCAGTCTTTTCCAACAAGAACAGCACTTCCAATATCTGTTCCCTTTCCCCAGCTCAGTTTTGTGACAGTCCACAAGAATCAGTTTCCCTCTGGTCTCTTACAGAATCGGTGTGTTTGCATTTGCTAGGTAGGAAAGTTGCATTTAAATGCTAGCAATATGTCTGTGTGTGACACACAGAGCAGAAACTGGTTTTCACTGCCTGCAGCTGTATCACTCCTGTGTGGTGAGCCTGTGTTCAGTGGGGCGAATTGAATTCAGGGATGAAAAACAGCTGCTTGAAGGTGAACAACAACAAGAGCTGACACTGGCAGCCAGAAGACAGAGGTTTTGGAAATGTTTTAGGACTAGTGCAATCTGAAGATTCATCAAATTCAGTCACTCTTTTATGGCTATTGTGGTATTACTCCCCAAATCTTACTTGTCCTAATTCTCAAGGAATGTTTTTTTGTCTCTCCAAAATGCTGCAGTTATCCACTCTTGCTGAGGCTGCTTTACTGCTTGAGTGCAACCCTGTGTGCCTGACTGTGATGCCTACACCTCTTGGGAAGCTAAAGGCAGTCACGTATAGTGCAACATGTATCTCCAGCAGTTCAGGAGTCAGCTTGTGTTCTGCAGCTTCCACAGAACAGAAGTACAGGCTGAACCACATGCTGTGATCCTACAGATATTTGCACTAAGTTCATGGGATATTCTAAACATCTTTGATTATTTGGTCCACAAAATCCTCATCTTCGAGTTGTTTCATGACCTGGGCCATGTTATTTGAGGGTATCCACCTATTAGTATCACCAAGAATTCCACAAGCACTTGTCACCTAGGGCAAAAATCTTTTCAATGGAAAGTTTCCTTTATGTTCAGGAGCAAGGGCAGCTCAGGAACTGAGGATTCCCACAAGCCTCCCCAAGTACATGGTGTGCACATTTTAAGCTTATGTTCAAGCAAACATGTACTGAAATATATATGTTTACAATACATTTAAAAACTAGTCCTGTTTAGAACAAGATTTCCACTGCACTAAAGGAGAGGGGGAGAGTACTGGAATTGCTTTGGTCTTAAAGCTGATTATACTAGAATAACAAACTTTATGGGATACTTTCTCCCATCTGTCTGTGAATCTAAAGGATGCATATCTTATTGCCAGTTTTGAATCAGCAGAACGTGCAGAACACTTCAGCTCTTGTGATCTCTTTCAATGTATTAAGTAGCATGTTTAAAATGAGTTAATCTTTGTCTGTTGTTGCTCCCTATTTAATGGAACCTCTTTTTCCACTGGTCAAGAGCATTCTTATTTCCAGTCAAGTGTGGGAAAACAATTGCAATTCTGATGTTGTACAAGAGATAAAAAGGCAAATTTTCAAGTTCCAAGAAAGTTGTTAGAATTAAAACAAAAAGCATCATCTGTGTTCATTTTTGGTTTGAAATACAGAAAAAACCAAGCCAATGTGCAATATTGTTCCATCTCTTGCAGTTTCTACACTCTGTTGGGATATCCTGCTCATTTTTAAATGGAATTGGTAAATCACTAATTGAAAACTGTTTACTAGTGCAATTTTATGTTTAAAAATAATTTGCAAGTTGTATACAGTCAGATTTCTCAGACGTTTTTCATTAATTGCTACAGCTTGTGCATCTGTTTCTACAATAGATTTTAATAAATAGGTCCATAAGCCGCATTTCCTGCAACTCCTTACAGTACAATCCTACATATCACCACTTCTGACAGATCACAGACTATAAAGTTATATTTCTGCCTCATGGGGCTGAGTTATTACTAACCACCAAGCTCCACAGAGATGAGTCTGTTTATCGTAATGTGACTAAAAAGAGCAAGTGGTCAGGGTGGAGAAGAGTGCTGAGGAGGGAGAGGTGTAACTGGAAAGAGAGCTTCATTTGTAGATGACAGAGCACTGCTTTTCTACAGAGATTAATGACTTGGGGGAGATTTTACACATCCTGGTTTTCCTCCACTCTTCAAGTTTTTAAACATTAAGAACACTGATCCAAAGAGAAATAAAGATGAAAAGAAGAAAATAATACAGAAGAGCATGAAAGCTACAGCTGAAAAGAAAAAAAACATGAAAGTAGAGAACTCTGTTAATTAACTACCAGTGAATTCAGACTCTATAATGGTCATTTCACCTTATCTAGTCTCCTTTGTTCTGAAAGAGAACTGACTTCAGGCAGCTGATCATCAAGAAGGATGTGCATGTAGGCAAGGCTGGAAGAACTGATTGTATTGCTCACACCATTTCTTCTGAGAGGAAACAGGGCACCAAAGTCATACCTGCCTTCAGCACTGGTCAGCATTTTGGAAGCTGATTGTCATTCAGATGTAGTACACAAACTTTTTTACTTCCATTTAACTGACCATATTTCCAACCATCTACAACAAGTGTACATTTTGTGTCTAGTTTGTGACATCAGGTTCTGCAGCACAAGTTTTCAGAGTATTCATTTCAAAATCTGATGCTGCATACTGAAATTCCTATTAGGAAGGGACCAAAGGAACACATTGCATGTAATATGGGAGGAAATGGCATCCAGTTTGCTGCTTCTGTAGTCACGTAGCACAACATACTGGGATTTTGGGTCTTGGTTTAGACAGTGCCACCTGGTAATTCTGGTTCAGCTAACACCTGGGCTTGTTTGTTTTCAAATACCTGTTTACATGACTGAGCCCTTGGCTTAGGAAAAGCAAATGTGCAGACAGTACAGATGCTGCAAAGGGAAGTTCATCCTCACACTGGTCAAAATGGTCGCAAGGCCCTTTCCTCCTACTCTAAATCTTTCTTTAGTAGTACACCATTAGTCCAGGAATTTCAAGCCAGCCATAGGACATCAGTATGCCTTGGGTTCTTACTTTCTTCTGCAAACTCTACCTTGTTTTCAGTCTAAGGGGCTGTTTAGCTCTCTCCATCTAAGGGAATTAAAATATCCTTTGCTTGTGGGCCTATTAGTCTGTCTGAGTGGTCTGAAGAGAATTACCATATTCAAATTAGTGCAAAACTCAGTACTCTAAAGCTTTTATTTATTTATTGCCACAAACAGGTTTGTGAATAGTCTCTATTTCTTGGACAAAAGAAAAGTTCTCCATTATTTATATGCCCTTTTACTGGCAAGATTCAACTTTTTCCTTTTGTCCTTCCTATTTACTAGTGCAGATACTAAAACAACCTGCTCCCAGCTGTTGGAAGCCCCACACTGTCCCCTTCCCTCTGCCAGGAGCAAACAGCTGTTACTGTGCACAACACAGGCACTGCAGGATCAAATCCAGACAATCCTGATCACTGCTTTTCTAGGGAGAAGTTTTGAACTGTAGTTTGAAAAACTCACTGCCGAGCAGGAACTTCATGTGCAATTCTACTTCTTTTCTTTGTTCATCCATAATGCTGTTAACAGAAGAGGCATTACATGTTTTCTTTTGGTTACACACTTGTAGTATAATCTACTTTTAGCTGAATTAATTGTTTGAAAGAGGGAAATGCGAATCCTAAATTGGCCCCACCCTCTTCAGCAGACTATTGCTAAGTTGTGGTTGAAAGCAATTTCTTCTGCAAGTTTACAAACCTGACTTTGCTGTAACAGCACTGCCTTACATTTTCAGCATAGTTCTCCATATGCAGTGTTAAATGTATGCTTGAACACAGTCCCAAAACAGCTTCCAGGGAATACAGACAGTGAGAATGTTTTCCAAAGCAACATCCTAAGCAGAAAGCTGCAAAGTTACGATTGTGTTAGTCGGGGCAGACCACCCAGCTTTTATGAGGTCCCTTGAGGACTGCCACAGCCCACAGCAGTCACCTGAGCAGAAGCTGCAGACGTGTCCCCAGCAGCGTGTGCTCCTGCCTGGCTGCCTGCAGGACAACAGCACCCAGCAAGCAGAGCCTCTCTCTGCTCCCCAGGGGTGATGGGGGCATATCCAGGGACATGTCAGGATCTGCAGTCTAGGCAGACAGATACCTGCAAGTTAACCCAGTGACAGATGTGAATGGACATCTAACAGCAGCACCCCTAATCTAGCGTCCTCCACGCTACCCTTATGCACCCTGGTGAGCCCTTCTGCCTGCAGAGCACTGCTGCCCAATGACAGTGCCTGTGCAGCCTGCAGAGATCACACTTGTAAAAACTGAACTAATAATTTTAAATAGCTCTCCTCCTTGGTTAACAAAGTGCTGTTAAATGCAGATCCATCTACACCCCGAGATGGCTGCAAATAGCTGCAACTTTTCTACTAACAGGTATGAATACTGACATTGGAAGCGCTCCAGTTGTTTGCAGGCACTGTGAAACAAAGCAGTTCAGTTTAAAAGCAGAGTTCAAAAGCAGAAAAGATTTTTGCAGCTGTTGTTCTGCCCTGGAATTTGTTGTGCATATCTCCTTTTTGGGAACATTTCTTTGTTTCACGGTGCCTTCAAAAATATACTGTCGTCACAACCTTCTTGCCAAGTACCACTCTAAGCTGGTTATTTACTGCTGCCCTTTTCCCAAGTCAACGCATGCATTTCTAAAACATTTCTCACACTGATGGGGAGCAACATGCTCAGTCTCAGGCCAGCCTGTGAGGTAACCAGCTGACCTTCATTTCCTCTATGTGAAGCAATGAAACAACAGTCTCATAAAAGAACTGAAAGGTAGTCCTTTTGTGGTTGCAGGTTTTGGATAACAAGAGCTTTTTTTAACACTTCTGGTTTGACAAATCTACTCATACCAGATAATTTAACTGGCGCAAACTGCAAGATGTCATAGAGAGAAATTAATTGGGAGGCAATCCCAATTTAGAGACTTAATTTTTTAAAATAGGCAGTTCAGGTAAGATTTTTTGTATTTCCCTACCTACCCCTACTTACAGGAAATAGCTACATGTTTTAAGCTTTATAAGTTTTATATAAAATAGCACTGTGTTGAATAATCTGATAAAGTCTGAGGAAAACAGCAAAAGGGCAGGATAGGCATAGTAAAAAATGAGCTCCATTCCAGTTCACATGCATCTACCCTGATGTTCTGAACCAGCTACTAGATCATGAACCTGAATTGAATAACACTGTGTGGTCAGTGATGACAAATTAAATAAATTCTGGAGGCTGTTCTGAAAGTTTTTTTCAGAAGTATTATTATGTTTAATTTTACTAATATCACATGATACAATGCAGTGAATTTTTTGCCATTTCACGAATCAAACAAAAAAGCAGAGAATTAAAACAACACACATAGACATCACAACTATTTTAACTTTAATACACCGTGCTTGGTCTCATTCCCCTTCTAAAGAAGACGACTATTTGGATATGTAATATTTTAAGAATACCACCCACTGAAAAAAATGAGTGAAAGAGCAGGAAACAATGTTGACTGTTGGAGAAGCTGCTGAGGTAGAAAAGATATGAATTTCTGACTGCTGGGAACATTTATGTCTGTGCAAGTTTATTTGGTATTAATGCTATACTTCTTTGCTACGCTGCAAAATACAGTGAATGCATAATTCCACACTGTTTTCGTATGTCTTTCTCTTTCATAGCATACTGTTATGTTTCTATTTTAGTTCTCTGTCTGTTCACTACAGATTATATTTATAGTCTTAAAATTGTCTGTCCACACACTCTGAAGAGTTCTCTTTACCCATTCTTGACATATTTCTAAGCAGAAATATATCTGCCTACTGTTTTATACCTGGTGGGGAATAAAGGACAGGCAAGGTAAGGGATTTTTAAATACTCCTTTAGCTGATGCTAAAGATATGACTTTAGTCCATGCTGTTTAAACTCAAGTCCTAAAAGATGATTTAGGAATAAGGCACTTATCCACAGATAATTTAGAGAAATTCCTTTTATACTGCTTATTCAGATAACAAGAAGAATGAGGAGGCCTTTCCTGTCTATATCCCAATTTCATGTGCAGAACCATATCCTTAAAAAGAAGTGGGTGTTGGGCAGTCTCTAAAATTATTTCTTGCACATATTTCCCTGATTGCATCCTGGCAGCACAGAACGTGCTGCCCACAGCCCAGTCCAACAGCTGTAGCATCTTGTTGTACAACCTAAGCAGCCCCCACAACCATCAGAATGGATTAACAGTGACATGCTTGACATGTATTTCTTCCTTTTATTTTCAAGGAGGAATTGGAATGCCTTAGAACACAATTCCTCCTCTGAGTTGGCTTGGCTACTCCAGCATTTAGGAAAGGGTCACCTCAGGCACTACCCTACTGTTCCAGTCTTCTCTGTCAACTTCCATTAGCTCTCAGTATTTAGTATGGAGTTTTACAGATGAGCCCTCTAACAATATTATATCAACATGAACTATAACATTCGCCATTATAAGGAAAATTACCTATAACTGCTGAGTGAATTGTATGCCTTATGCTAAATATACGTAACACATACTCTTTTGTTTGTGTTTACCCATGAAAGTTAAATGCCTAATGAATATTCTTCTCTTTCTGTATCCTTTTCTTATTGCTGCTGTCATGAACCCCATATTTAGAGTAATTATGTATTATGATGAAATTGGTTCAGTTTCTCAAAACTGATTCAAACCCCATTGCCTTTTCCAATACCTTACATATTGGAAGCCGTTTGGTAGCTTCTGTTCCTGAAGACCTACTGAGTGTACCCCAGAACTTTCACACAGATGATTTATTACTGTGAAGAGTTAGCAAAAGGCAAAGCATAGGCTGGTACTGGTCTCTGCCCCAAAGGTGCATTTCCATACCGGCAGATATACTGTACAATTTTAGAGTGCTCTGTAATGGGAGCAAGTGGGAAATAGCCCAGGGCATGTTTTTAATGGCCCACAAAATTAGTTTAACTTTTCACTAAAACACAGCAACTTCTTTAGTGAGGTATGTTTTAACAGTCTCATTAGAGGACAATTTAAAATAGAAAGATAAGATTGCCTGAAATCAAGCCTTCCAAGACCTGCATTGCAGCTGTCTTCATAACAGAAATACCCCAGGGTTAATCACCTCTGTACACCACCCCGAGTATACAGAGTTCCAAGTGAGGTCAGTGCTTGTGTTCAGATAGTGGGTAATACGATACTTACAAAACCAGTGGATCTGTTTTCAATAAAGTGGAATATTCTTGGTTACATCATGCTATGCTGAGCCATCTACTTCAACTCAAGAGCAAGGGCAGGAGGAACCAATGCTGTTTGTGAGGAGCCTGCTGTCCCATTGAGCAAACTGTCTAAAGGGCTCTGTCTCTTCCATCAGTTATTGTTGATGTATTTGTCACCACTGGAAATGCCTATTGTCCCTCAGCATACTTCAGGGCTTACTAGGATGTGCAAGAAGAGCAGGCTTCCCCTCCTTCCTATTGCTGCCTCTCACTGGTACCTTTCAGAGAGCTCAAGCTGTCCGCTAGGGCTAGCAAGAACCTTTTATTTCTAAGTGCTGCACAGGAGAGAAAAGCATCTGATATTAGAATAGGTGCATCTCTGTGTAAAGTAAGCGTGAAGATAAATCCATTTCTTGTAGGTTTAATTTTGTCCAAGAGTGAACAGAGCAGATTGTACAATTGCTAGAGATAGCACTGCCCCAGAAGAAAGGCCAATTCGTTGCTGGTCTGCTGTCCTGAAAACTAAACCTGAACGTGCCCCCCCAACCCCAGCTGAAGACATGGTCAACACAAGAGAGCCCTTTCTCCAGTTCTGCCAGACCTGAAGACAAACAGCAGCTCCTGTAGAGTTCAAAGTTTTACAGAAGACCATTTTCTGTCCCCTCGAAGGGCTTTTCCTGGGGCCCTGTGCCTGTCTCCTGCTCAATGAATGCTGTCTTTGTACCCACCAAGCTGACAAATGCCAGCACTGCAGAATAAGGATGACATTTCTGCTGTGGTATTGGGCCTGAGAAAGGGGATTATTCCGGGCAGTTGGGGCCAGGATGCAGCGCACAAGGGAGGCTGCGCGACGCTGTTTGTGCCGCGACAAGGAGGCCCTTGAAGGCCGCGGCCAAGAGCGAACACAAGATCTGTGTGCGGGGAGACGTGCGCGCACAGCCGGGGCACTGTCCCCAGCCAAGTCCCCGGCCTGGTGGCACACCTGTGTCAGCTTCCTCCCGAGCCCTCCTCATTATGCCCCGGCACACAAAGAGCCAGCTGCGCCGGGGCCGGGAGCCTGCCGTGCTGGCCCGGCCGGGGCCACCGGAAACCAGGACCAGCCACCTCTTTTGTTGCCTTTTCAAAATCGAGGGTTTGTTTTGAGCCTGAGGAGGATAATGAGCCTCTCACCAGGCACACACTGAACTGCACATCCCCCCAAAATGCAGAGTGGATAAAATTAACTGGTCCTTGGAAAGACTGAAAAAAAATAAATCAAGGGGCTAGAAGACTTTTGCTGTTGTGCCAATCTCCTTACAAGAGTCTGAATCCATGGCTTACCAGAACAGCACAACCTCAAACAATACTCCTTGATTTGGAAAAATAACACTGAGAGACATTATACATCAGGTGTTTCTGACTTGTTTCTGTTTGTGTTCTATTTTATCATTCCACATTGATTTTTTTTTTCTTAAATCAGTAATGCTGCTGAAATGTCATATAACATAGAGGAGTACCTTAATATGAAAACAAAATCAAGGACTCCTGATAAGGTTTTTGCAATGGTTTAAAAAAATTTTCCCCTCCAAGATCAAGGCAAATTCACTTGTACTACATCCCTGGAAGCAGAAGCAGGCCTGAATCTATCCTTAGACTAGCATCTGTCAATGAAAAGAGTATCAGGATGAAACAAGAAAGGGGAAACAGTAGCAAAAGGGATAAAGAACTCCACTTCTCCCTTCTCCAAATCTTCATCCAACCTCTTCAATCATCTTCTGCAGCAAATACCATGACAAGCATTTTACAGTAGATGCTTCTTGCACAATACTTTTTAAAAATGAATAGTTTCTTAGCCTTGAGCAAACAACAGTGAGACAGCATCTAGTAAAGATATTTTCCCGTGGGCTGTTCACTGCATCAAGAAGACTGCCTTAGACTTAAGAAACACGAAGGCCTTGGTCACAAATGTGTTCCCATGACAAGAACTGAACACAGTACAAAGCCTTCCCATGCCTTCCGTGCCCTACAGCCCTTTGGTGGAGCCTCTGATCCCATGAGATTTCAATTAGAACATGTATTCTTCCTTTCTATTGTTTAATAATGAGATTTTCACTTCACTGGCCTGTGGATATTGAAACTATCTGCTACAAAAGTGGGATCAGATATTTTGAACAGGGTGATGAATTTCTAAAATAGAGCTAAAAACTGTTCCTAGTCATGTAGAATAGCTGAACAGCTGTCCTTCCCATGTGCTTTCTGGTGCAGTATGTTATTCACTAGTAAAAGAGATACCTACCTTGATATTGGGGTCTGGTGTTGGCTTGTTTTTTCTTGAAAAAAAATTCTTCCTTTGGGTAAAAAGATTTACTCTGTAAGACGTGCTCACGTGCCAATCCATGTAGAAGAATATGGAGCTACCAGTTGGCCTCAGGCCACTCTCCTATTTTGGTTCAGCTGCTAGCAACAGGTCTAGGGTACTGCCAGCATCATATGCTCCAGGCTGTCCAGTGTGAGGTTATGGTGAAATGTGTCCTATGATGACAGCTACTGCTATGTACACAGGCAAGAAAATGTTGACTTCCAGGAAGTGAGACTTTAGGTGTCCATGATAAGGAAATGCTGTGTGTGAGTGTCTTTGACAATAAATTCTTAAATATAGGAAATGCCATTGGTGCCACTGGACAAACATATTGTAAAGATTGCAAATGGTTGATTAATTTTGCTTTTTAAAGAAGAACCAGGCAAAGCGGCAATAAAAAAATTCGGAATAGAAATGTCATCTACTTGCATGAAAGGAAATGGTGATTACAGCTCACTTGTTTAGACAGTTCTCCTTTTGTTTCAGTTTTCTCACTATATTCTGGTCAAAACAATTTCCATCCAAAATTTTTAACAGCAATGACTATCTTATACAGAATGGGCCTAAAACATAGGTGTTCAAAAGACTTACAGTACAGCCAGGCAGCCTGATGAGTCAGATATGAGTTTCCTATTTCAACACAAAGATTTTATTTCACTCAAAAACTCAAACAACATCCATGGCCTGAGTCAACCTATGACCTTTGTGTGTTTCCCAGGAAGTTTCAGATAAACGTCCTCCTGGCTTATTTTATGACTGAATGGAACAGCAAAATAATTAGTTACAAAAAGACAGAGTCAGTTAACTAACAGAAGGCAGAATCTGAACAGTTGAAAAGGCTATAAATTTTATTCCTTTTGGTTGTGTAATGGTCACCTCCTAGATGCCACTTTTCTCCATTAATTCTAGCAAGAACTCTGATGTGAGAAGTGCTCTTCACCCAACACTGCCTCTGTTGTCCTCTTACCCTTTACATACCTATTAGTATTCTCACTCTGTACTTACTGATTGCATTCTATCCTTCCTCACCTTCAAGGTACTACATATTTCTGCATGTGATTAAGAAAGACATTACAGAGGGAACTGGTTTGCTTCATCTTGTTTTCGTGAGAATTTCAGTAAAATGCTCAAAGTTCTTGTAACATTACAAACATGAACTATGAATCTTACAGAATGGTTGATGAAGTCTGGCAGCTGCTGATGCTGTTCTTGGGGAATGACAAGTGATTCTTTAGATGATTCAAGTTAGCTTTGCACAGAGTGGAAAAAAAAACAGTCAAGGAGCCCAGTGGAAAATACAAATACAGCTGCAGGAACAGGAGGCACTGAGAAGGGAAGGATGGAAGAGATTAGTGGTGCAGATTCCTACTGTACTATCACAAACTGCAGAGCAAAGGATGGTTGCCTTTGGGTCATCTAAAAGTATGTCTGTATATGCCTATAAGCTTTCACTGCAATCCCATGGCTGTGTTTAAAACACTGAGACTTTCTGGTGCCTTTCAGTTAAGATGTTAAAAGCCTGTTCTTTCCTCATGGGGAGAACAAGCCTACTGTAGAAAAAACTATCAGGGAGTTCCTCCCAGGCACCTCTACCTACACAGGTGGCCAGAGCAAGCAAGGAGCACTTGAGTAGTGTCATGCACATGAACCAAGTCAGGTAGCTGGGATTTGATGGCTCTTGAGGTAGGTGAACGAACACATGAATGCTCTGGGCAGAAAGGGTGGGTTTCAAACACTTTCTTCTATGCAATATGCTCATGTATGGCCTGGCACAATATTTTGAGAGGAAAGAATACTGGGACAAAAAAAAAGTCCCCTTCACATTTCTGCAGTTTACATATCAGCATCTGAAGTCATGCTTCATTTTTGGGCTATGCATAGCATATTTTTTCCAGGCTCAAAAAGAATGCTGTAATTCAAAGCAGGCTGACTCAATTGGTGTTTTTGTATGTCATCTCACAGACAGCATGGCAGGGGGGAAGGTGGAGGAAAGGAGGGTGAGGTGGAGAAAAGGAGGGCGGTTGCTCATCTGGTCTTTATTTCCTTTCCCTGTTTCTTAATAGTTCAAGCAAAGAGCCCATTCCAGCCAGAAGCAATGACACCCTTGCTATGGTATTTCATCTTGGAGGAGGACTGGCCACAGCTTGCCCTGTGTGCTGGTGTCCTGGGATCCTGTACCACCATGCTGCTGTGGGGTGGGGAAGGTTGCTGGGGGCAGGTAGTCCTTATGCTGCATTTGGTTCAGGGGGAAGCTTTCCAAGAGGGCCCAAGCTTCATCTTTTGCATAAAGAATTTCCTAGCTGGAAATCCTTACAACTGTGTAGGTACTTGCCTTACCTTCTGTTGTTTTCTTTTAATGATATATCAATGGAGATGCCACAAGCAAGTAATTGAAAATGACAGTTCTGACTGCTTTAACCAGTTAAGTTGTGGAGAAAACAAACTGAACAAAAACATCCATAAGCAGAGACTTTATAAAAAATGTCTCAAAGGGGTGAGGCCAGGGTCACCAGTGACAGGCCTATACCAGTCCTTGTTCAAAACTCCTGCCTGAGAATTGTACAACAAGATTTGTGCTCACTTTTGTAGTAACACTGATTAAATTCCCCAAACGTGAGGTACACTAGCACTGCCTATAATCCAGATGAAAATTCAGACATAGAAAGATCAAGTAACTTGTCCACAAACCAACAGAAAGAGCCTGTAGTCAAGCCAGGAATGACACCCTGGGCTTGCAGAGGCCCAGTCCTGTGCCTTGACCACAAGATCACATTACTCTCATGATCCTGCACTCTCCTGCTGAAATTTTCTTACTGTAGTTATATCTATTTTCATGTAGTATGTGGGATATGCCATGAACCAGGTGTTGAATCCTTAAGGATTTAGCGGGTAGTTGAAAGAGATCCTGTTCCTTTCAGAACAGAAGGAAGGAAGAAGGCTGAGCTCTCCTAGAAACATCCTTTCCCCTGAAACTTGCCCTTATCATCTTAGCAATATTTCCTTTACTTTCCAAGACTTGTTTTGAGGAGATAAAACCTTTACATGAGCTAAAGCATTTCTAATTCAGGCTAAAAGAAATCCAGCATTATGATAATTCATACACATATTAATGGAAAAAAAAATGAGGGTCTAGAGGGTGCAACAAGTAACATTAAAAAATCAGAGCAAAACAAGCCATTTCCTGAGTGGCAATTTGCTGAAGTTGCAATTCATATTGCATTGAATTAAAATATTCTCTTCTTTGCCACCTCCTTCTCCTCCCCACCTCCCAGCACAATGCTTTCCCCTGCACACCCTTTGTCCAGCCTGTAGATACAAAGCACTTGTCCTTTGGTCACTGTCAGAGCTGAGGACAATGACTATGCAGGAAACTGCATACAAATATACGAACTGGATATAGTTCTTATTTTTTTTATTAATTGAGGATATTAAAATATCTGTTGTGTGGGTTTAAACTTGTGAGCTACAAACTGTGAATATGAGAAAAATAATATTTTGGGATGAAGCAGTTTCATTTAAAAACTAAGCTAGAAATTAACGTTATTTTTAGATATACAAACATCAAAGATGCTAATTTGAATTAAATTCTTATTTATTGTAATATCCTTGTTAATGGCATCCAAGTCCTAAAGCAACTATACCTCAAATGAAAAATACCTTAACATAAAGTCGTCTCCCCTGACATCCTAGGATATCAACACACTGTTTCTAAAGAACAAGTGAAAGTAGCAGATTCCCAAGTGGACATTTCTTCTTAAGATCACTGATATATTAAAGTCCCTCCCCAAGTACTTTCAGCAAGTGTAGCACAGCAGATACTTGTCTTGGAGGAAAACCACAAGTCTAGATTTACAAAAGGATAAAGGCACCAAAAGCTATGGCTTGTCATACAGCAGGATTTTACAGTGCCACTCAAGCAGCAGAGAAACCTCTCTCCTCTCAGCATCTACAGACCTCTAACACAGGAATTTTCTCTACTCCTCTCTGTAAATTGACACCAAAGTTACATGAAGCTGCACCCAGTATAAGATTAAGCTATAGTAGTTCATGAAGGACAAGTACTAAATTTTTTTGCAAATTGCCATGTCTGCAATTAAACTTCTCATATAGCTTTCAAACAGTTCAAATAGTAAAGACAACACTATTATTTTGCACATAGTTGGAAGAGAGAAAAGCCTCAGATTCTCAACTGTAATACACCAAAAAACAACAAAAGCTCTATGGTCACCCCATAAACTGGAAAATTCTCTGATCCAAATACTCTTGAAAATATGCATTGATAATATGCTGGGTACACCAAATAGTGGTGTGCCCAGTCTAGCCTGGACATGTCTATGTCCATGTCTGGACCGTAGTCTTCCCATGCAGCTTCTTTTTAATCAAGAAAGAAATACCATCACAAAATCAACTGGAGATCTATACCTTTATCTCCTCATTATAATTTAATTCATATCTTTTCTTCAGGTAGAAACTTTGCATAAACACATCTCAGAACAGCAATGAAGCAGAAAGCAGCATCCTAGTTGTTGCATTTGACTCCAAAAGCACCTGCCACGCACTTAGATTTGGAATAGAATTGCCTTCAATGACATCTGTCTGCCTTCCCATCTGTTCTGAACAGTCTCATGACCTATGGAGAGGCAAGGGGTCTATCAGAACTACTCCACTGCTTTGTAAAGGACAGATCATAATCCTTAGACCTGTCAGTTTCTCACTAGATCAGTGCCCCAGCTGTGCCACATTAGCCCTAGGAGAATTGTGAAATCCACATGAAGGCATCTGAGGTGAACCAATTAAACAAGTACAAAAGTATGAGTCTTGACCTCAGCTTGGAAGAGGTAATGCTTGATTCTAGCAACAGTTTGACTCTCCTTTCTCCAAAACCCCGATTCCAAATACTAAATAAATATGAACATATTAAATATAGTGTGCCACAAGGAGGGGGAGGGAGAGGAGGAGAGTATTGCCATTGTATGTTCTCAAGCAACGGATGAAGGGGGACAAAAGAGTCCAAACATCAGGAAACTATTAAAATGAATACATTCCTAGTTTCTTCATAATTAATTCAGCATGTCCAATCTTGTATCAGAGAAGGGAAAGGAAAGATTTTGACCACTTCCTTCTATCTCAAGCTGTTTGGAAGAACATGATCTTGTAATGCTGAAAAGTGCCTCACTGCATCCCAGTGGGCGAGTGTAATTTTAACTCTTCCACATGCCTAATTTGATATGCAAATCCCTATTCTCTGTATGACATACAATTCTTAAATTACACAGCAGAGACTCTGGTTTGCGTAGGCACACTCCATCCCCACTTTCTAGCCCCATCCCCTTTTTTACTTTGTACCACATTAAACAATACCTTGGATACAGTTTTCACTATGTAATTTCCTAAGTGAATTGTTTTCAGTTTGCTTGCTTTGTTGCACAAGTTAACATTTTGTTCAAATTTTAATGGTTACCTTCACACACATAAGGACCCGTTCTTGAAACTTTAGGTTCTGGGTTAGAGAGAGTTATGCAATACTTTCAAAAGGAGAGTCATTAGGCAGCTATTTATATGCTCAGGTAATTTCATTGTTTTCAAGGTCCTGCAGGAAGAAGCATATTAAAGCTGTGATTGGCCACAAGCATAGACAGCCCATGTGGGACCTCTTTCATGCTCATTCAACAAGCAAAGAGTAGCATGTGCAGGTAAAAGAAATCCTTGAAGTACAGTCAACCAAAATAATTATTTGCAGCTTTCCTTAAGAGAAGATTTAGGTAGGGTTGGCAGAGTTCTGTGGCTCTGAAAACCCACCAAACACAGTAAATGTTTGGTCACTGCCTGTTGCCCTGTATATAACATGAGATACTCAATATATAAGCATACCTGGAAAATTCGTGTGAACATTGAGGAAACACAGAAGTGTATCTGAGATTAGTTAGAACTGTGAATGCAAGGGGAGTCTATCCTTCTATTAAGGATCCACTATAGGGAGAACAGGTTTCTGTGCAATACAGCATGCACTCAAATATTCTTTTATGAAAAGGATTGACTGAAAAAAAAGATTGAGTGTTATTTGCTTGTTTTTTTCATAATAGCAGTTATCTAAGTGAGATGGTCACAGTTCCACTATGCTACACAAGCTACATTACCATAGGTAGTCCAAAGTGATTTATACAATACCACAAGAACTGCAGAAGTGGCAGGAAACTGCAACAGGACATTTCCCCACTGAGCTGAGGTACAATCTGACCATGAACAGAGAGAAAATCTCTTGGGGCTCTATACTCAATCCAGATGCTGGAAGTCTTAACACCAGTCCCATCACCATGTTACCATTCTACCAAATACTTTTGTCTTCTACTATTTGCTTGCATCTATATGTCCTTTGTTATGTGGACAGGGGCCTGTGAAAGCAGCATGCTATTCATGAACAGATTTGTTTACTCAAACTAGATTGTTACTGAGCATTTACATGTTTCCTATCTCTATACTAGCTGTGGAATGATGAGTAGGACTGGCAAAGAAAACTCATACTACCAACTTCTCAGACCATTCAGTGTTGGGTAATTAACATATCAGATAATTGCAGAATTGCCAATTAGCAACTATTCTGCTTCAAATAACTTAGCATAGTAATGATATCGTATCTTTGACCCAAAGGTGGTTCTAATGATCAGCTCAAATAGGCATTTTGTAGCAGAAGAAAAGCCTTTTCTCCTAACAGCATGGCTAGGACTCTGAAAAATCTGTGAAACCAGAGATTGATTTAACTGTTGGAATGTTTGCCAAGCTAGCTTCTTGGATTTCTAGACTTTGATCAACATGTCCATGACAACTATGCCTATTGATTTAATCATCATCAGAAACCATATGGATGTTATTAGTAACAAACTGCTAAACCTTCTCTTGGTTTACCTTTGTGGAAACTGGATCAAAATCACAGTTAACATACACAACACAGCTGACAACACTGGTCTTTCAAAGCAGCCAAGAAGTACATACTCAAAATGACAAACATAAAATTGAGCTTCTGCCATATAAAAACTTACCTGTAAAATTTCATTGACTCAGCCTAATCAATATGTGTTTAAATCTTCCCAAAGATTAAGACTTGGGGAGTGAAAATGTTTGTAACAGCAGAAATAGGGTATTTCTTCAAGAAAAGTAAAAGAAACAATGCTGGTTTGTACTTCACACTGCACAAACTTGCATGTTTTGTTCAACACTCTGCTTCTGGGAAATTGAGTAAAGTATACTTTACTTGACTGTAACAGCTTCATTATTTGGGACCTCAGTACAAAGCCACCTTCTACCTAGATCATGTTGTAAGAGCAGCAGTGGCACATGTGTGATAAAAGGTTTCAGATCAGCAACAACTGATGAGCTTTAACTGCCTTGAAAAACATGTCAGTTTCTATGGATGCAGAGGTGGGAAAACCATAGTTTTCCAAACCAGAGTTGACTCCCCAGTCAGAGGTTGAAATAGCCCTAAGCCATGCCACAGACAAGTCTGCTGAGAAAATCCCAGTCAAATAAAACACATACTGGCCTCCTCTTTTAAGCTACATAAACAAGTTAAAGTTTTCTTTATTTTTCAGCCATGTCTTGCTCAGATATAATTTTATCTATCATAAATCTTTAATCTGAAATATTCACTACAACTAGAAATTCCATAATTCCTATTGTTCAGCGAAACAAATAGAACTTTCTATTTAAATAGTAATGCTGTAGTGAAGAGCCTACTTTGTGACCATTATCCATTTTTTCCCTTAACAGACTTGTATCAAGACTTCTCATCATATCACTAATACACAAATTAAACTAGAGACAAATCTGAAAAAAAATTAGTTTTGTTTCTGTATTCCCTCGATGCTCTTTCTATATTACACATACTAATTAAAGATGTAGTGACTGTTGGTTTAAATCAATACCTCAGAAGTCTTTGGTGTCAGGCATCAGCAGTATCAATCCTAAACTCATCACCTATCTGCCAATGTATTCTGTTGATACTCAAGATTTATATGAGCACAGAAGTGAGGAAGGACAAAGAAAAAAAAAAAGTTGACCAATCCAAAGATTCCCTTTTATGTGCCATTTCAGCGTAAGTGTGCAAGTGTGTCCTCGTTCTCTACACAGTATACACAGAGCTGAGAAAGGTGAGAGCACTTCTGTGAATTTCCCAACACTCTGCAACTTGCTGCAGTGTCAGGACTAGAATGCCACAACACCCAGTACACCGAATCAGTCCTTATACTTCCTTTTTCCTTTTCTAATTGAACCTTTTGGGGCTGAATTATCATATCTTTATTAAAACTATACACGTACAGTAGTACACAATAAGAGCACAGAGGCATTTTTAATGCCATCTCCCAGTTGTGCTGACTTTCAGTTGAGAGTGTTGGAGGGTTCATGTTTCAAAATGCAGCTCTGACCCTCCTACTCCCACAAACCACTTAGGAGCCAGTCAGTGCATCAAGCTTTGTTTGCTGTTACCCTTTTCTCTTCATTTGATGCAGCATGCTTACAAGCAGACCCTCAGAGTTCTTCTGTGAAGGGGATCCACCTACCAATGTTAGGCTGATTTCATCTTTTCCTGTGCTGTACAGAGCCCTTTCAGCTGTGTAAAACAAACTTGGGGGGAGATGAGGGGAAGAAAAGCATTAAATTGTGTCTCTGCATTTTGCTTTGAGGAAACTCAGCCTCCTGTTGTTTATAATGAATCTAGTTTTAAGCAGGACATGTTGGGGGAGGGGGGCATGTTTTGTTTTTGCTGACTCTGCAAACTGATACTTTGAGGGAATTGTTTAGGGAAAGCAGAGAGTCCTTTATTATGTACGTCATTGCCAAGTGATTTGGCAGATCCCTCCAAGAGATGCACTCTCTGATAGGTTGACAGAGAGCTGGACTGGCCAGTTACCAGCAGAAAAGCTCAACTTAAACACTTTGAAAGTCTTACGATGGCCAATTCGTGGTTTTGGCTCAAAAAAAGAAAGATGAAAAATAGAGACAGCTGGGTGTCAGTGAGGGATGGAATACTGAGGTAGTTTTTGTTTCCGTGTCCCACAAAATTCACTGGCGTTGTACCTTGGTTGTATCCAGCTAAGACAAACACACACACTGACTAGGCACATCTGCAAAGGTGATGTCAGTTCTGTCAGTGCTTGTCCAAAGTCAAAACACCACAAGGGACCATTCCCTATTACCTAGATCTTGACATTGAGACACACTTCAAGTAATGGCTAGTTCCTGGTCCTTGTAAAAAAATCTCTTTGGTTTTGATCCTCCACAAAGGCCTACCTGCCCAGGATGCAGTAAATCCTTTAAATATCTAATGAGGACACACCAAGTTTTTGCAGCCAAAGACAGAAACCAGACCAAAGACTTACCTGGGCCTACAGGCAATGGGACAGTGTACATTAATATGGTAACAACAAAATATTGTGCCATTATGAATAGGAGCATAACTTTGCCAGACTAACTCCAGACGTAAATAAATCCCTGTCTGCAGAAAGATTAAGAAGAGAATGCCCAGTACAGGAATTGCAGGACATAAACACCAACCAAATCCTATTATTAACCACCATTCAAATGGAGCTGGGGTGGGGAGAGAATAGGAGACTAATGGCTTAAACAAGGTAAATCCCACATTCTGTAAAGTAAGAGTTTTTAATACCGAATGACAAAATGTGGCTTCTTGCTCTCTTTTGGCACTTAGTTAAGGAAAAACCTCTGGTGAAAATAGTTCTTGCCCTGCAGCTGAATGAGCACTAAGATACCCCAGTTGCAGAGTGACCGGGTGCTCCAGCACCCTGTGGGCAGGGCTGGTTGCTTCTGTGCCAAGGAGCAGGCTGTTTCTTGGAAATGTTTATGCAATTCAGTTGTGCTCCTGCTGGAGCCAGACACTTTAAATTTTAAAAAAAACCCAAAACCCAACAACAAAAAAACCCAACAACAAATAAAACACCCAGCCTCAGATCTCTCAGGCCATTAGTATATCTCACTCAGGTTTCGACTTCTACCAAATACTGTCAAATACCTGTTTTGTTTGGTTCTGCAGGGTGGAGGGAGTTGGAGGGTTGCCTTCACTGCTGTCAGTGGTTCCTAATGATGTTTCCCACTAGAGAAAATGAGCTTGCTTGTTTGCAAATCCAAATTCCCTGTGGGGCACAGTTTGGGAAACTGAAAATATGGGAAGGAAAATAATATCTGTTCAGGCAACGCATAAACATCCATAAAGCAGAATAGCAAAACACCTACAGAGACTTGTAACTTTGCCAGCAAACTAATTAGAGTCACTGACTGAGGAGGGAGCTGTGACAGTCAAAAAATTAAAATAAAAATAAATCAAAAGTTTAGTCTAACAATTATAACAGGAAATTACCAACAGAGTCAGGACTCCTACATTCTTTTCCTGGTTCTGCTTCCGATTTACCGAGAAAGTTGGAGAAGCCAGATATTAAAAGTAGCTTCTAACTTGGAAAGGCTCCATTTCTGATGCCTAACTGTACACATAGAGGACTCCACAGAGCATTTCAGGGCATTAGTGTCTCTGAAGTTACCTGTGTGACCCGGACAAACCCACAGTGGCCGTCTCTGCAAATTTCCCATCTGGGAATTGTGGCTGGCACAACATGTTTCTGTGGGAGTCTGATCTTTAAATGCTCTTTATGGCTGGCATAACATATTGCTGTGGGAGTGTTATGTTCAAATACTCTTTGTAAACATTTAAAAGACTTTCAAGACACACTCTGTCTCCAAAGTCAGTGCTATTATTTTTGGAAATAATGAACCCTGTGACCTGCACATTTTCTGAAACGACCACTGCTTGGTAGGGGCACTGAGCTGCATTTTCAAGTCTGCCTGCAGGAGGAGTTTAAGTAGAGGGTGACTTAATCAGAGAATCAAAAATAATTTTTCTTTGGTTCAGTAACATCCCCCCAGTCAAAACTGTAAATAAAACAATCTCAGGAGGAGAGGGAAGGTCTCTCAAACACAGGAGCTCTCTGGACAAAGGGTTTCTATTCAATTCCATGAGCATTTCTAAATGAAGAGAGCATGTGGCTTCTTCTTACACTGAGTTGTGCTATGAACTCCTTAGAGGCAGAACCAAATTAAGTGTCCAGAATAAGGATGTTTCCATAAATTGACATTTTCTTGCATTACATTCAGTTGCAATCTCATCCTTATCAAGGGACATCATGGGTCAGAGAGCTACACTGTGTGCCTGCCAGCACTCACTTAGTTGTGGAAGTCTGAATGTTTCTCACTATACCAATGCACTTTTTTTTTCTTCTGTGCTGTGCTACTGTAAATATGTGTGTCCTGGTCAGCTTCATCTTTGTTATCAACCAGAATATTTACAGTGGCTTGTCAGAAGCAAATTATTGTAGATGTTTGCCTGTTTGTAATGGAGGTTCCTACTGATCCAATCTTCTAAAGAATATTGCTATGCTGAGGAATAAGCAGAAAAAAACCAGAGAATGTTGTTTACTGACACTACAGAAAAACAAAAAGGCTGGAGTAGGTTTGGTGTCCCCTGCTCTTCCACCCACAGGATGCGGGGGAGAGCGCACTCAATGTTCCTTTCCCTCTTGCTCCCACATGTGACCCAGGAGGTAACACAGTGTTCACCATCTCCATCAGCCACTGGAGCCTGAGTCTCAGAGCTCCTGCCAAGCTCAGGTCTTCTGCCAACCACCTGCTTTTGCAACCCATGTTTTCACATAGAAAGCCATTTGGACCTACACACTGAGAAATCGCACAAGCTCCCAAAACAAAAACAAATGCCTTCCCAGCATGATGGCTCATTTCACTTCTGTAAACTTTATCTGGAAGTCTTAAAGAAAAGTTGCTTAGGCCTGACATGTAAGTAAGTGACAAAGAACCCTTTGATAGGTGATCATAGTATCCTGCCACTATACAGGCAAATTATCTCCCTCTAGGCAGCAACAAACTAAACACAGTGAATACATAGACAGTGTTGCAACACCTGCTAGGGACTCTGGGAAAATGGCTTCATCTTTACAGCTATCCTAGCACAGCTGGATGCAACACCCTCATCTTCACATGCCTCACCATATTTTGTTAAGTACAACACAAAGTTCTAATGAGTGAATGTATGCACAAAAAATAAAACTGGTATTTGCATACAATCACTGTCAACTCTACTGGCGTCCCTACATAAAAAGGCTTTCTTTAAGGGACATTTAACATTCAGACATCACAACACACCATTTACAAATCCTTTCCTGTTTCCCTCAAAAGGCAGAAATAGTGAAACCATTTAGCAAGAAACCAGATAAAGTTAATAAGGTTATTATTTCCATTAGTCAAAATGTCTTTCCTTCATACTTAATCCCAGTTTGTACACTCCCATATGATCATATGTAGGCTGTGAAAAGCAGAATTATTAAAAATCTTCTTAACTACAGGTTTTTAGTGGAAAATAGATTAGATTTCTAACCTGGAATTTCTACTTAAAAAGTAGTCCTTTATTACTAATGAGCTACTCCTCCTGATGCTATATATATTGCTAGCAATATATACTCAATAGAGATAATTTTATCATAATGAAACTAATATTAAAACTATTTATTCAAAAAGTGAAAAGGGCATATTTCTAAATACTCAGTGTCACTAGCAAGTATTATGTTTTCTTGAACTTTTGAATACTTCTTACAGAAACCAGTCTCCGAACTCTTAAACTCTAGCTTCAACATATGAACTCTTCATTAACAGGATATTCATGCTGTTATTCAGGTCCTTTATGGTTACCTCCAATATCTTCTGTCCAAAGTTTCCTAATTAAAAACTTTATTTTTCTACTACACGCACACACACACACACACCTGTTTTCAGTCATTCATTGCTGCTTCCCTTTGTTTTGTAGGCTCGTCCAAAAGGAGAAGGCCTGACACCATACCAGGGCAAGAAACGCTGCTTTGGTGAATATAAGTGCCCCAAATGCAAGAGAAAATGGATGAGTGGAAACTCCTGGGCTAACATGGGACAAGAATGTATCAAGTGCCACATTAATGTTTATCCTCACAAACAGGTAGGAGAAGTGCAGACCTGATGGCAACAGGCTTGGAACTAGGAATGCTGTTGACTTAAACAGAACTTGACATGGACTACAACACACCACAGAGAATATTTCCCAGATGAGCTGTCTCAGTCCTGGAAATCTGGACAGGTGTCATGAGAGTTGCAAAATATGAATGTTCTTTCATTCAGTACAAATACCTCAAACCCAAAATCTTTGCCTGCCTTACTTTTAGAAAGAGACTGTGGGGCTTTTAATCTTAAATAGAGTAAAAAAAATTCAGCAATAGCAATAGGCCTTCTGATTCTCTCCATATTTGCACCAATTTATTGTTGCATTCCACTGGTGTCAGCAGAATTATTTCCCATGTGTACTGCTTTTTTTCACTTGTTGAATTTGCTCAAGGGGCTATCTCTACTTACAAAGAGTAGTGATAAGGGAGAACAATACTAAGATGACTCCTGCCTACAAAACTCCTTGGTTAATGACGTAAACTTAACATAAGAGTCTCAAAGCTTCCAAGGTCTCTTGTTCCTTACCTCTGTTTAGACAACTTGTCTAAAAAACCCAAAATCTAGTCCTTTTCATTCTTCCAGAGGTGCCCTGTGCTGCTTCTGGTTAACCATAACAGCAACAGGCAGGCAGTGAAGGGGACAGCATCAATTCATGCACAGAGTCAGCAGCAGCAGGGAGTTAACAGGCTGCAGGAGGTCTGTGGTTCTTCTTGACACAGTTTCCTGTCTGCTTCCTGTCCCAAAAGTGGTTTTTGTACAAGCATCCAGTGTGCTTCACTGGATATGCTAGACTAGGATATTCACTGCTAGACCAGACTCTAGTCTAAACATTTATCAACACTTATCAGTTGGGAGCTATTCTGCCCCATTTTGGAAAATATGTTTTACCCAGCCATTGGTACTCTTATACTAAGAACTATTTTGTAAAAGCACAGTGAAAGATTTAATTAAAAGTCCAATATTTCTAGTTTGGGAATCAAAGCACAAAAAAGTCTTGTGCACATAATATGGTTTTTTTTGTTTTTTTATTAATAGCACTGCTACATCACTTTAACATTTTCTATATATATTTCCTATTTATTCTTTAGATTTTGATTGTTTTGTTGTACCTACCATACCAAAGGCCTCATTCATGTTTGATTTCCTATGCACTTCCAGAAGTTCTTAAGCCCTCACTTCCCTCTCAGTGGGTGTCCTCAGTTAATTATATGCTCCTCCTGCATTTATTGTATGGGATCAGAGTATTTGCATTCTCATCTGAATCTTCCATTGGAGAGGTTTTCCAACTTAAATAATTCACTTAAGAAAATATCTTGCCTCCCCCTACACACCATGATTCTCTTGTGTCATTTTAACTCCATTTGAAAAAAAAAAGTGGCAGTTAAAGAATACAGCAGTCAGACACTACAAAGCAGCAAAGTCACCACAATATGTGATGTGATTGATCATCGTACAAATAATCAATAAATGGAGTTTTTCTTCAGTTTAACAAAAACCAGATACACTGGAGAAGACTGACCTCCTTTTAAGATCAGACAGTATTTACTTCTAGTGCAATAAATGATTTCTACTTTCAAGCAATCTTGTCAATATTTCTCTTCAGCAACGTGCTGGAACTCATAATCTACTATTCTTCCTCCATGCCCTACCATTTGGTAAACATATAATTGTAACATAACAGGAAAAAAAGATATCTATTTAAAAAAATAATGGTCATTTTATCGGCAGATGAAAGTCACTACTGATCCCTCAACATGAAGTAACCTTTTGTCAAGATACAAGAGCTTCCAAAACTATAAAAACTGTAAACATCTCAGCCCATATCTAAAACAGTCTATGATGAGGGCCTATGATAGAAAGTTTCCATTCACCATGGTATATTCATCATGAAAACTCACACCAGGTCGAATCTACCTTCCCTGTTCTACACCTGGTCCTAAGCAGTGGCAGACCCTTAGAGAAATGTGTGTGTGTATAAAGACACAACAATCACCTCTGAGGATACTTTCCCAGCCTCTTGTTTGGCCTAGTGAATATCTCTGCATTCTCCCAGTTTGTCACCAAACAGATCAAACCTTGCAGAGTCTATAAAATAGCTGAAATCCAACCACATGGGCCACCAAGCCTTCCTGTGTCACCGTCACTGCTGGAGAGTAGGATGCTTGTGCCCAACTTAGGACCAAAATTTGAAAACCTTACTTCAGGATTGCTCAACATTCATTGCAGTAAATTAGGAGTTTCTTCTCAATTGCCAGGCTTGCCCTTTTCTCCCAGCCTCATCTCCATAGCTGTATTTCATCTTCCCCAGGCACTTTCCCAAATCGATGGACTTCCCAGTACTGTAAGGTTTGTCCAGGTCTCACAAATGATGGTTTGGTGCTGAAGTACTCCCATGTAACTGGCTCAGGCAATAATATCAGAGTACTGAAGATAATAATCTCCACTCTGGATAGCTCTGGGGTAGCCATTCAAGCACATATGTTGGCTCTGTGAATGGCTTGTGCAGCTATGCTCAAATCTTGATTTCCTATGCATACCTTTCGTTAGTGAGTCCCTGGAGAGGAGAGCAGCCACACTTTCCTGCCACCTGCTCATTGTTCCTGGAGGCTCATTTCACTCCAGGAAACTATCCTGGGCCAGTTCCCCACAAGGAATGTCTCAATTCAGCCCTGTGCTCCTAGTCCACATGGCCTAGCTGTGAGAATGAGTTTTTAATCTCTCTGGGGCAGGAAAAGTCTTCTCAGCACTTTTACAGCTGTGTATATACTTTGGAGTGCTCTATAAATACAGCTCTAAATCTCTGTGTTTAAAAGAGATGGTGGAACATATATTACAAGAATTAACACAAGGGCCTGGCAGGAGGGCTGCTGCCATTCATTCCCTAGCTCATCCACCGAGGAGGGAGTCAGGTGGCTGTTGCACCTGAGCTGCAAAACTGCTCCTCAAGCAAGCTTTGCTAAATTATTCCACTGTATTCTTCCTTCTGCATTTTCACCAGTCCCTCAAGTAACAAACCTTCCCATGGGAGTGCTTACAGGAATGCACAGAACATAGGGCAAAAATCATAGGCCCATTGAGCTCAAGCCTTACAGAAGGCTAAAGAACTACCCAGAGAAATCTCCTCTATGGCAATTTCAAATGTTGTTTCCCAGGTAGTTACTTTAGCTACTCTAAACATAAACAGGAATCTCAGACAAGACTTAAACCTCTCCTGTTCTTCCAAGGAATTTGGATTTTGTGGTTGTTTATGCTCCTTCTTACCCTGCTTCAGCAACAGAGCTAGTCCTTATAGTCATTCACCAGCATTCTTGGCAGTGTAACAGCCCAGATGCCAAGCTCTGAATTCTCATTTTCTTCTGCCTACTATAGCAGCAACATCTGTGCCCGTGGTTACTTCCTGGCTGGCCTCTTATCAAGGCTTCTTCTCCGACTTTGTGGCTAAGGCCAGTGCTGTTTGTGATGACAGCTGTTGCACTGGTGCAGAACCAGCCATCTGGTGACTGACTTGTCCTCTTGGACACTGTTTTCTTCCAGCTGTCAGGAATTTACTGCTGGACTGGAAATAATTTGGTATGTAAATACATACCTCATGATGCTCAAGTTATTACTTTCATGGGCAATTCAGTGGGCTCATCATAATTCCCATATCTGAGTGCAGCCACAGCCACCTCGCTTCCTTCAGTATGGGGAGGGGTGGGTATGATCTCTCAGGCCCAATAAACTTTTCAACAGTTTCAAGCCTACAAGTACAATCTTTTGCCTCTTTAGATTTAATAAACACTCCCCCCCGCCCCAGCATGCCCACACTTGTGCACTCCAGCTACGGGAATACAGTTCATCCCAGTCTCTGTTTTTCTGAACTCTAAAAAGAGATTTTCACCATTTACCTCATGCTGTTATCATTCATTCCTAGCTGGCCTGTCCCAGAGGCATGCTGCTGACAGAGGCTGCTTGCTCTCTCTAAGCATCCTGCCTCTGATCTGCAGCCTTCTTATCACTGCCTCTTGGATTCACAGCGACAGCCAAGGGCCTCGGTAACGTCCCTCTTCCCCCAGGCAGTTAGAAGAGCAGAGGGTCTGCTGCTCAAGAATGTACATGGCATTTAATCTTTTCTTCCTGAGTGCCCAATTTTTTTTATTGGACTAAAAATTTACAAATTCACAATTCACAATTCTTGAGGGAAGCATGTCTCCTTAATACTGTTAAAAATTATCCTGCCAGCAATAGCTGCAGAATCTTTCTATTTACATTCCTAATCTGGCCTTTAATCATCTCATTTGCTGCATTAAGGCTTAATGTAAATGAGTCCAGAAAATTATTTTTAAGTGTTTTCTCTCTTTTGAATTCTGATGTGATCCTTTACCCATCAGTGGTGCAATTAAATTGTTTCATTCTACAGCAGAAAAAATGTCAGTCTTCTAAATACAAACAGAAGCAGGCACATTATTCCATCTACATCTCAGTGGAAGCAATTTCCCTCAAGATGTCCTAGTGATGCTTTCTTTAATACCTAACCTTTCCTAAGGGTGAGTTTTTTGTTTGAGGGATTTGGGGTTTCAGCTGACTGTTGGGGAATGCAGAGGTCATGTAGTACATGTAGATTGGGACAGCAATAATGCACAATCAAAAGATAATTTGCAGGTCAGGAATTGATATATAAATTTAAATTTCTTTCAGTTTCATTTCCCTGAGGCAATATCTTTATTCACCACCAGCAAATGCTTTCCTGGTGGAGCTGCACAAGATTATTTCCACCCTGCAACTACCAGGAGAAAATTAAAGAAAGATGCACAAAAGTGAAGTCCGGAAGAATACAACTGTGGATGCTTGCAAAAAAAAAAAAATATATATATATATATATATTTAACTGTTACAGTTAAACTCTCCATTTAATGGAAAAAAGGATACCTTTCCCCTGAAGAACATAGCAGGATTTACCGTTGTTCTACAGGCCTCATTTCACCACTTTCTAAGGAAAGGAGTTAACTTGCCAGCCAAATAGCGTGTCCCCTTCTCCACACCCTGTCCAAGTGCACAGCTGAGTCCTCAGTAGCAGCGCAGAGCTCTTGCAGCCTCCTCAGTTACTGGTGTCTCCTGCAGAATTCAGGCAGTCCCCAGATCTGGCACAGTGTGAGCAGATCCTGCTGCACCCCTCTTGTGCCAGTGCCCTTTCCTTCCCCTCTACTTCCACCACACCAGAGCTGGGGAGAATTGCCCAGCCCTGATTTACACAGGGGCTGGCATCCTACTGACTAATCCTGACTAACATCCTACACTTTTAGCGTGGTGTAAAAAGGGTTCCAAGAGTATAAGGTTATTACTTTTAGGTTCTCCTTGATTAGCAGCAAAACAAGAACACTTGCTACTCAGGGTGATTAAAGGGTTCTTTTTTGCCTTTACAAGAAGCCCATGAAGAGAAAATGGCAAATGGAGATAAGCTGGGATTTCATTTTATGCAGAAGTTGGGTTGAAGTGTTTTTGAGACACAAACCACACTAGTGCACTACCAATTTCAAAGCCTCAGCCCTCCACCACCTCTCCAGAAATGCAGTCTGGGCTCTGCATGGCTTCATTCCTGCCAGGTGGCCCTTGGCAACCTGCTTTCCTGCGTTTGTAACCCCTCTCTCCCCAGCCTGTGTCGTAACATAGTGGTAACAATAACAGTTCTGAAATCAAAATGCTTTGCAGGCCAAAAAGCTGAGCTCAATCAACGCAGGGGGAAAGCAAACCACGGAGAGCTATTGTTTCTGAAAACCATCCAAAATCTCTTGGCACTTCAAGGCATTCCCAATGTCCTTTGCACTATTTCCAGGAAAAATTATTCCCAAGGCCTTGCATATTAAAAAAAAAAAATCTGGCTTATATCAATAAACATGATAACTGCTGTATTTTTCTCTTTAATCAGAGCACAGCTAGCATGTAGAAGCAATCAGAGCTGAGTCAAATAGCCTGTTTCAAGTGTAGCATTTCAAAACTCTCATTTACTGTTGAAGAGTGTAAATTAACCCCTGGGACTCCAGAACCTGCACTTCATCTTTGTATATTTATGTATTGCAAATTCTTGAAGAATATTTGCGGGCAGATGTTGGTGGAATAAGTGGTAGATAATGTAGAAAGGCAGTTTTTCTCACCAAACACACTTACTCAACTTGCCTGTCTTGTGGAAGAAGCAGTATCTGCACCAGTGCTTGGACTGCAAGACTAGAAACAAAATTGCTGGTTCTGAACTCAAATCTCAACATACTGACATCAAACAGGTCATTTAAAGTTCAGTTGGGTTGCAGGATATTTGGAGATGAAGAGTCCATCTACCTTCCTCATCTGACACAGGAAATCCAATTTGCAGTTGAAATGTAAGTGAAGTTAGACTCAAAGACCTATGTGGTGCAGGACAATATCATGGTTCAAAACAATGAGTCAGAAACAAACCATTGACAATTGTTACTGAATCATTCCTATATATTGTTTTGACTAGCTGTGCAACATAAAAAATGCTGCACTTATAATCCATTACAATCAAGCAAGAATTTACAGATACCCCTTGTTCAAGATGGTAGAATATGTTTTGTGTCATTTTAGCTATTCAGAGAAATGCTTCTACTCCCTGATTTATGAGAAATTCTTGCAGTGTTACATAGCCAAAAAATAAAAACTTTAAATATCTCTATTCCTGTCCACAAAGTTTCAGGTAGGTGGCTTAATGAAGAACTTATAAATAAAATCTTAGATTGTCAGGTTTACTATAAGACCTTACAGATAAAGAAAAATGTTTAAGAACAGTGTTAAGAGATAAATGGCCAAGATGGTGTCATTTATATTTACCCACTCACTGCTCCAAGAATCACATTTTGAAGATATAAGCAAGGGTCTAATATTCCTGTAAAAACAGTGAGAAGCTTATGGCTAGTTTTCAGATTTCACACCACATGCTGTGTCTACCACAGTCTCACGGAAGAACTGCTGCCTTCATGGCACTGTGCAATGAAACAGTCTTTCAGATACATTTCATGAAAACTGATCAGTTTTGGGTCAGTGAACTTGGGGTTTTTTCCAAGCAAATGGTGCACTTTATTAAGTTCTACCTCACATCTCTATCATTTCCCTACCTTTTAGGCTTCCCAAATGTTTAACTTTGTCACAATATTTAACATGGGTATTTTATTTTCAGAATGATTTTGAAGCCTTTAACATGCTGTGGAAAATGACAGCTCAAATATCTACTAACAGTGAATCAGCTTCATTTCCTCCAATGCTGTGATTTAATGAATATTATTAAAAATACACTATTTATTACTCAGATACAGTGCAAAGGATTGTGTCACGAGGTTGGATTTTGTTTTTGTATTAGTTTGGAATTTTTTAAATTTTATTAATAGCTTTGCAGCTGCTCTGCTTCAAAACTTTCAGCCTCAAAAACATGGAACTAGCTATAGGGAAAACACCATTTAGCTGTGTAGTATCTGTGCATATTTAAGACAGTTTTCTTCATGTAGCAGCTAGTCCTAACATTGGTAATCCCTGCTCTGCATTGCTGCGTAATGGGATTCCTATGCTCTAGGTGTTAATGCCTTTGGGACATCTAAGTTACTGGAGCTAAGCAAATGAACTCTTTTGTTACAGCTTTTATAAATTAAATCTTCAATTCAGCATTTTTGTAATTTGTCTATGTCAAAGTTAACACCACCTTTATGAAGAATGACATTAAATTGTGAGGCCGCTCTGAACCAATGTAGAGCTGAGGGGCTGAAAAAAACATCCCATACCTTCAGGAAAGAAACATAGTTTCTTTTTAATTACCAGTAGAAAGCTCAGGGCATTAAAGTAGACTTCACATGCTTAATAAAGAGTAACAAGGACAAACCCTTGGATCTAATCTGATTTCCTTCCCACCCCTGCAGAGACCCCTGGAAAAGCCGGACGGCCTGGACGTTTCAGACCAGAGCAAAGAACACCCTCAGCATCTGTGTGAGAAGTGCAAAGTTTTGGGCTACTACTGCCGCCGTGTGCAATAAACCTTCAAAGTGGCCTCTTCCCATCCCCATCATCCTTAAAGATTCTCTGGCAGCATGTGATCAACAGCAGCACAACAGATCAAGATAAAAGCTAAAATAATTGCCAATATTGCCTATCTAATAACATGCCTTACCATTAATAGAATGTAACATTTCTCCTCTGCATGTGCATGCATGCATTAGGTATTTACAGGACTATGATTTGTATACATATGTATGTAAATTTATATATGTACACACAAAGTGTTACTGATAGTGTTCACAACAGAACTACAGTTACAGGTTCTGCTGATTGTTTACACGGACCCTATATCACAGCCAGGTGAAATGAAGTACTTTTCAAAAGGCAAGGAATAATATTCACAAGGAATATTTGTTACATGTATGGCTTTTGCAGAGGTTCAGTAACTGTGGGGCCACTAATTACAAGCACTCACCCACAACACGAACACTGTTCTTATTATATGACAAGACAAAGGAGAATTACTGCTTTCCCAGTTTTAGAAAGTCTTAAGAGTTTTGTGCTGCTGATTTCTTGGACTTCTTTCTATTTGTTACCATCTCTTGGGCAGGGTTTAGGCAAAATAATTTTTGCAGGACATGGAAAAAAAAGTGAATAATTGTTTGAGGGTGTGGGTTGGGTAGAAAGGGAATGCCATAAGATTCCAAGAGGTTTTTGGAGGAGACAAAATTGGCTCATTTATGCAACTACCAGATCCTTCTCTTGTCATATAATCCCACTGAGATGGCCCCTTCTACGTGCATGGCATGTTCATTAGGCCACAAGCACACTAAATTTACTGTAAGGGGATAAGAATACTTAAAACTGACCCCAAAACCCTTAACTGAAAGATTAGCCAAACTTACTATTTATAGTAGTTTTAAAGCCACTTTCTGGAAATATTTTTATGTCCTGTTTTCTACTATAGAAGTTTGCTATAATATGAAACCTGTTAGCCATAGGGGTGTTTTGAGGCATGGAGAACACTCTACATAACCCTCTTTCTTTATGTCTTCCTGAAGCACCTGCATACCTAGGGAGAAATTTTGGAATTATATTTCATTGTCCCATTTCAGGTAGAACTTTGCACAGGGATTTTGCCTGCTGCAAATCATCAGGGATTGGCAAATATAAACTGAAAGTACCTCGAGACAGTATCCTGTTTGTATGTCTACGTGAGAGTACGTTGGTAAAAGGACACAACAAGCAATTCATTTGTAGCATTCACTAAAAAAAATTAGAGGGATAATATTTGAAGCTGGGGGGGTACATCAGCAATTTATATTTTTATGAAGTTTCCTTTAGGGAGATTGATTTGTGTGAATGATACTTAGAGAAAATACTTTAAGTCCTAGATAACTTGATGTGAAGTAAATTTTTTCTGAGGACTAGGTCCATAATGCAGAGAAAGCAGGGGGTTTGTGCCAAGTGGTAGTAGGATGTTATCAGTATGTCAAGACAAGCTCTTATAAAGCAAGCTGAAAACTTATGAGCATTCACCTAGGGAACATGAAGCTCCTGACAGATTTGCTCCAGGGTGAAATTTTGCCATTTCCCTGCTTTGCTAGAAACAGGGCAAAATTCCATCTGCTTGTTCAGTGGGAGTGGCATGTACATATCTTGCAAACTCCATTATTTATGGGCAGCCCAAGAGACCCAACCTGCTGGTCACAGCAATGGATGAGCAGCCTGACTCCTGGCTTCTGAACACAGTTCTTCTGTAGCTCCCTGATTTTGGGCAAGTCACAAGATCCTTCTGGACCTCAGTTTCCCCAACTGCAAAATGGGGGTAATAATACTTTAGTATACCTACCTCACAGGACAGTTGTGAGGTTTACTTAATGTCTCAAGTGTTTTGGCATCACTGGATGAAAAGTGCTATGTAATGCTAAAATAGAATTAACTAGATTAATCACTTGGAAACTACTTCTGTCCAGTTGGCAACTCCAACTAAAATAGCTGAAAATAATATTCTTGAAAGTAACACTAATAAACAGTTCAGTTGCCTCTGCAAAGATATGCAGTTTTAGCATTTTCAAATGCAAACACATTTTTTGCACAGATTCACAAATTACCTTAGAGACAAATTCTCTCAACAAAGATATTAATCTGTCTATACAAATAAGAAAATACACAGCAAATCTAGGGGTGGATTTTCTAAGCTTGACCTCTAGGATTAATCTCAATAGTTTGTTTCAAGCATGAGTAATTTTGAAAGAGCAGCATTCTAAACCAGATATATTTTTTCCTCTTGAGCACTTAATAGTACATGAACAAAAGAGTCACCTAGATGATGCACATCTAGCTAAAGAACATGTAGAGAAACCCACTTAGTTGAAGATAAGGGAAAATGTTATTTTATTTTCTCCCTGAAACTAAGATGTTGCTATCAAACATTTTGTTCAGTATTGAAATAATCTCCATATTATGATAACCACTAAATCCAGCAAAATAGCACAACTGTTGATGTAGCTGTATCACTATATCACACACCACCAGGTTCTGACATAAAACTGACTAAAAAATACCATTATAAGCATTGGTATTTGCATGACATTTCCCTATTAAGAATTGTTTATCCAGATTCAACACTGCAAGGCAATGCCTTTAGCTTACGGATTTTTAGATTGTACTAAAAATACACGTGATCTACTCTAACACAATTAATGCCTATAGGTGTAGCATAATAATTCTTAAGAGCATACTTATGAGAGTTCAGTATTTATATTATTGATGCGTTCCTAGGCAGAAGACATATAAAGTATTTAAGTAATACTTAGCGTATTTGTAATAAGGAGGAGAGCAGATTTCCCTTGCACTGGGGAAAAGCAGATGAAGAACACAGCTCGTGGAGAAGCAAGGAGCGACACTGCCGTAGTTTGTACTGCCTAAAGCAGAGGCCGGGTGCGGGTGGCATCGGCCGGGGCAGCTCCTCCCTGCACGGGGCTGAACCCGCCTCCCTAAAGCTGGGGCCGGGCAGGGGCACCGCGCCCGGCCGAGGGGACGATCCCCCTGTCCCTCCCTGCGTGACTTTGCTCGCAGGGTTGGAGCGTTGGGCCCGAGGCATTCACTGCACACTCTGTGCAGTTGGAGTTGCTGGAAAAACACATCCACATAAGTAATTGTGTATAACAGCTTACGACCGTTGGCTTTTAGTTAGTGGCATGGAAGGGGCATTTCTGAATTTTCATTTCAAAGGAAAAAAAAAGAAAAATTGATTACAGAACGTAGATTTCTTCTATTCCCTCGCTCCCCGCACAAAGCTAATTCACCTATAGGTGTAACCAGCTCTTTCCAAATCAGCAAAAAAAAAAAAGGTAAACGTGCAATTTTTTGACTGGAAAAATGAGGAATTGATTTACCTTTTAAATTTTCGTGACTACTTTCTGATGTTCTCTAACTGGCTCTGCATTTAGAGCATCAGCTAGCAATCCTTGAAGGCATTAGTAGACGGTATTGGCAGAAGTGAAGCAAGCATCAATAAAAAGAGTTTTAAATCAATACAGGCCTAAACTGAATATTCTTTAGGGGTGTACCTGAGAGCAGTTTGGCTCTGTGCATTTATTTGGCAAACTGGATTTTCAACCTCAGATGCTTGCTGTTAACAGCCCATCAATATATCCAGAAAGCTCTTTTTTTTTTTTTTTTTTTTTAAATTTTCACTGTTTTGGAGACTTTTTAAACTTTCATTTATTTAATTAAAACCAATAACAAAACCCAACCAACCAACCAAAAACCACCCCACAATTTGTTTCATGAGTTGGTCATAACATTTCATATCAAATTTGGCATTGGCACTCCTCTGGAAAAATGCTTGAGTAATTTGAAATGTATGTTGTAGGTTTTTAGCTGCTTTAACTAAATGATGCTACGATGAAGTTATTACAAATACTTCATTTAAAGGTAGTGAAGAAAAATCCTAGTAGTTTAAAGGATGGCCCCATTTTAGCCAGTTTCTACTGCTGCTACCACAGATGTCAAATGATGCCACATAAGCAAAGTTTGAGGCCTTTTTGTCTCAAAGTTGCTATTTAATTTCAGATAAATACACAAGAGTATATATTATTTCTGAAAATAGGTGTATTTTGAAGTTCCCCATTATATGGGACTTAGTTTTTAAACTAAAAATGTGAAGTTACATGTCTGAGAGAAGCCTTATACCTAGAAGTAATATCTACATTTTACCTTTTTGTATAACATGAAATTTAGATTATACACACATTGTATACCTGTGACACTCTAGCATTTTTTTTAAAAAAAGAAACCTACTTATACAATTAAAAGTTTAGAGCTTTTGGAAATGTCAGTCCTCATAGATTAGTGCTCTTTGTCCTGCAGTCACATAGAAGATTTTTTTTTTCCTACTCTGGATCCTAAGAGTTGTCCACTGAACAGTAAGCAATAAATCATCAACATGTGTTTTTCAAGTTAAGTAGATAGACATATATTTTCCACTTGCCTTTGCCAGCATATTTTAAAATGTGATGGAACTATCCCCATAGAAAAATAATTCTTTCAGATATTGCTCCACTCCCAACTGGGCTTCAACCCATATCTCTTTCTTATCTGCAAAAGCAGTGCTGTCCATTGAGTTTGCTATATCACTCAAGTGCTCAGAGGGCTTTTTGAGATCTTAGATATAGGGATGATGGATTGTGTTTCTAGGATGAATTTCAAAGGGACAATCGTGTGCAGTTACTAGCTATAGATGATTGATATAAATGTTTACCCCTGTATGAAGTATTTTACAGTTTTACTTGCAGATGTGTATTTATCTTGAGTTATACTTGACATAGAGTTTCTTTCAATTTTTTTTTTAATACTATGTGTGTATTTTGGAAACCTTTTTAGATGTTAAAATTTTTGAATGGTTACAAATATTTCTTATAATACTGAATTGTTATCTGGAAACTCTTTGCAGTAACTTTTTTGTATATATTTGAGGGCCTTTTTAAAGAAGTATTGTTTGTTTTTTGGGCAAAGTTTTTACAATTGGGAAGCTTTCAGAAGGGCCTTCCTCTCAACTAGGATACTAACAGAGGTAAGAGTTTTCTTAAGTATTTTGCAGTATTTTGCAGAACTAAGGATGTATCCTCAAGAAAATATTTATGGAAATAATTTACTTTTTTTTTTTTACAATGCTTTTGTCTGTATAAAGTATGCAACAGAACTACATTAAGAAGGAAATATTGTCTACATAAAATATTATATGAAAGTTGGTACATAATTCTGACAAGAAACCTTGCAATTCTTTAAGCCATATTGTTTTTGTTATCCTTGGATGAAAATATCAGTATTAAGTAACCAGTGTATTTTTCAAGTGCTTAGACTTATATGAAAATGCTTATACGGTTTATTTATGTGTATTTGGGGAAGGAGGGCTAGAAAAGCTATCACTAGACATGTAGCAAGTGAGGAGCAGATAACAGTATACTGTCACTTTATGGCCTTGTGAGAGACACAGATGATGTTGAAAGCGCCGTGGTGGAGACTCGGCTTTCAGAAACTCCAAAGCACAAGTGGTGGGTTTCAAATGGTGGCTCTTTCCTTCCCCATAGCTGGAGGGGAGGAAAGTTGGTTGGGATGCTGTTTAACTTGACTTTCACAACTCTTTGCAGACTGTGAGCTCAGCTATGCAGTATCGTCTACAGCAATAATATCAATCAAAGGATGTAAGAGAAAAGGATTGAAGTAGATTATTGTAGGGGTTTACATTTATTTTAATTAGAACTCATAGCAATATAGAATATGCATGTGCACGTATTCAAAGCATTTTACACTTTACATTTCATGTAGTTTGATTATATTATGAAGGATTGAGTTTTTAGTTTGATATTTTACCGTGCTAAAATGGGAGGTCTGCCCAGCCCTATACTGGATTCTTGTTTCCTTTAAAAGGTTATTTAGTACAGCACTCACTGCATTGTGTAATAGTGCTAAAACTAACACTATTTTATGAATTTCTTCAGCTTTAAAAAAATTAACCTAATGATTATTACATTTGTTTAGCTGTACCCACTGTCCTTGTCAGATTCAGTTGGCAAATTGTGTAATTTCTTTTTCTGTAACTGTTAATAAACTTGTACAGCTAAAACAAAAAAAACCTATGGACAAAGGCCTCAGAGGTACCAGTTCTGTTTCAGCAATCAAGATGACAGCTTGCTCATCTGGTGACTGTTTTGCTAACGAGACTGTAAAACCTCTGTTGTGGATTGTCCATAAAATGGCATTCCGACATGTGCCTTATTTGCTGGATAGTATACAGCTTTCCTCTAGTATTCTAGCATTTTAATGCTGTATTAAAGTATTGCAAAAAATCCCAGCAAGAGCGTGGCATGGTTTTCTTGAACATTCCTTCCTTTGACAATTTACTCCCAGCTGCAGTGGGCTCCTGGTTATGGCCTGGCCAGCCAGTCTGGTGCCTGTGGAGCAAACCTGCCCTACCACAGCCATGACTCACATCATGGGAAGAAGACTTCCTCCACTGCAGTGGGTCCCTCTGCTGCAAGGAGCCTGGTCACATCCAGGGTCACAGCTCTTTACTGCTAGTGGAACACCTCAGGTTAATGGTGCCAGCTCCTCGTGTTTAGCAGCCTAGTGTTGTCTAACATTCCTTCTCAAGGAAAACCTTCTATAATCAAAGTACACTTGTACCCTTTGGTTGGATAGGAAAGCTTGTGTGCCAGAAAGTTGCTTTAATGAAAAATAACATTCATCATTCTTTGCAAACACAAGAAGTTAGCAAGAATTAGACCTACTAAATGCTCGTTGTGTATTAGCAATGCTCTTCTCACACTCCCAGCCAAAGTTCAGTGGGAAGTAATTTTTCTCCTGAGACAGACAATACTTCAGAGATTAGAAGTTAAAATAAGGACATTAAGAAACTTACTTTGGATTTTAGGTATCCTGCCTCTAACACAAGAGATCGCCTTCATTTAAAACAAGCAGAAAATTTCTATTAGACACACATCAGCACACATTTTTCTATGCCTGCTAATCCCTACAAACACAGTGCGTATTTGCCACTTGGAGATCTTCACTACATTGACTCCATTTCTATCACATAACAAGCCTGATTTCTGGATTTCATTCCTCATTCAGTCCACATGAGAGAGAGCAAAAACACATCCACACATTTGTGCACTGGTATGCAAAGGTGGAAGAAGAGGTTGAGAAGGAATTGTAGAGTTCTGAAGCCTTGAAACAGACTGTTTCGTCAAAGGATGAAAGACTTCCCCAGCTGAGCCTCATGGAAAGGGAAAACACATATTCAGAACTTGTTGGTAAATTTTTGTTTGAAGAATAAAACAAACTGCTCTTCACTTAAAATTTGGCTATAGCACTTTTCCCACAGCAAACACAAGCCACAAAGCCAAGCTCAGAACTGAAATAAGTCTTTCTTTTTACAGAAGATCCAGGGCTTCCTGAAAAACCCACAAACATCTCAGATTTAGCACTCAGCTGAGACAAGAAAACTGAGTAGAGTTTGAGAAACATGCTGAGTAGAACTGCAAAGTCTTAGCTCACTATTACCACCTTTTCTGTGATTCCTCAAAGAAATAACTTTTTCATATTTAAAACAAAAGTAGATTAACACAAGCAATATGGCATCAACAGAAACAATCAAACTACTTCCATCATTTTTCATTGCCAAGCATTTTGCCTTCCTGCTCTGTATGAATGAGGTCAAGAGACAATGCACCAACCCCCCTGTAATGGAAGGGCCAAATGAGTCCCACTACAGGAAAAGTAATAGGGCTTTCATTAACAGGGATTTCATAGAACACTGATACTTTGAAATAAAAAGCTCTTTCATTATTCTTAAATGAAAACCCATTTAAACAGCACACCAAGGCTACTACTCTTCAAGTTGGTCACATCAGACCAAAAGCTTCTCCTCAGATCCTCCTACTGTGTAACAGGCATACAGACTAGGCCTTGAATCCCAGCTAGGAAGGGAAACAGTTGCACATAACACTTGTGTAATCTCACTAAGGGCCCACAGACATGGAACATTCACTGCCATATAACACAGTTAAACACATGCTCCTGTCTACATACCCCTCTGCAAAATCTGTACACTGGAGACATTGGCAAGGAAAGAGGAACCTGAAACACTAAGGGCTGAATGCTGACAGCCAGGTCTTTTCACTAAGATCTAAAGAAACCTCTTAAATGGAACATATGAAATTCTTACTCTTGATAAGTGTATGTAGCTTGTGATCCTGAAAAATAGAATGCAACATTGAGGTTTGCTTTTCTCTAGTGTTCACCTTCTGGACTTAGAGAAACAGGTAATTTGTCAACTTCTGTGTGTGGACAACCAGCACTCCTACTGAACAAGCACTTTTGTTTTACTGAAAGTAATGCAATTGCTCTTCCTCACCATTTGTATCCCAAACACATTTCAGATAACCAAACCCAGAAAACTAGCCATGATACCAGAACTGCAAAACCTTATTCAAACAACTTAGATTAATAGCCCTCACAATCCTTTTGCAAGCTTTGTAAGACATTTTGCAAATGAGCATGCTGAGAAACACCTACCTCAGTCAGCCTTTATGGGGTCTTTATCCAAAGGGCCAAGACTGAAGCAGAGGCAATTGCAGTTGTGAGGTGTTAGAGCATCCCTGACGTGCAGTCCAGGGTAGCAGAGACAGCCAGCACTGCTGTGGAAGAGAACAGAGCACTGTGAGACAGTGCTGGGTAAAGCACTGCCCAGGCACACAGCTCTGGGGCTGATGAGGAGACCAGGAGCAGCAGTAACCCTGGGCATTCTTTGAAGTCTTTATTTCTGTGCCATGAAATTAGCTAAATAAAAATACAGTCATCATTAACTTTTTTCCTTTTTTTTTTTAGTAAGAGGTTAAAAAATGGACCTAAAAATGCCCAGCTTACCCAACCAAACCCCATGCCTGCAGAGAAACCAAATCATAGCCAAATGCTTTGTGTAGTTTTAAGGGGAGTCAGGTGTAAACCAAAGATTATCTTTTAATCACTACTCTTGTCTCCTGTTTGCCAGCTGAGACCAGAGAAGAGAATGCCAGAACATCATAAGAAGGCCTTCCCTTGCGCAACTTCTGAACACATCAAAGCAGCAGGTAGGGGAAATCTAACACTAGCCAGCTTTCCATTAAGTTTCCTTAGGGTTTTGCAACATAAGGAGGCACAACTCAAAGGATTTCCAAGGAGCCAGACATACTTATGCCCCACTTAATTTCACCCAGCAAAACTTGAAGGAATAACACAGGAAAACACTCAAGAAGTGACAGGAAGCAAGGCCTCAAAACTCCCCTCTTGCAAATAAAACAATGATAAATAGACAAATACCACTAGCACAGGAAAGAAAAAAAAAAGCAACAACAAAAAAACAAAACAAACCTCTTCTGAGTACCCTCAGGTCAAAACTCAGAGAGTTGAAAGCCACAGCCCCTGGAAAGGGCCTCCTTTATCTCTGCCTCACTTAAATTGGCTACTGGCCCTGATTGCTGAGGGCTCCATCTGTGCTGGCCAGCTGTGTGGGGGGTGGGAAAGGGATGGAGGGGAATGGGGGTGGGCACCAGCTCTGCCACAGGTGCAAAGGCTTCCTGCCTGGCTGTGCCTGCTGCAGCACAAACCCAAGAGCTCTCTCCAACAGGAAAAAAGAGCACAGACATCAGTGCCACCAACAGGAATCTTCACTGGCTGCTGGGAGGTGAAGGATAGTTCAGTTCACATCTAGGAGAGACAACTCTCATTTTAATGTTCACAGGAATTGAAAGATCAACACAGTTAAATCTTCCGCAGCTGTAGCAATTTCACTGAGGGATATACACAAGTAAACTTCACTAGACAGAAGCTTGAATAGCACACATTGAAATCGACCAATTAAAATTGTTTTCCAACATACCCTGCTAAAGTTACTGAATGTCTTGGACAATTTGTGAATACAAAGCAATTACACAGAGCAACTAATACCTTGCCCAGCTACTAAAGTGTGGTTTCTTCTTTGGGTAGTTGGCTATGGCAAGTTTTTGCATTTCTTTAATTAAATTGAACCAAAAGTGTCTGAGTTAAATAAACACAACCACTCACAGCAACATGTTCCAGGATTTGAAGGAATGAAACTAGGTTTGAGTTGGGAGGTGAAGAGCAACGCACTTATTCATAGTAGCAAAAGCAAAACCAAACACAAGTAGCAGCTGACTGAGGCCCTGATGTTCAGTGGAAGACATTCCAAATGGTGCATGTTGAATAACAGATTTTAAATTAGCTAGTAATAGTCAGGAATAAGTGCCTTGTGTTATTTTGGATTATTCAACTCAAAGCCGTAGTAGTTTTAAAAAGAGACAAGCAGAGGATTTGGAAGTAGGAACAAGAAACTAAAGAGAAAACATCATTATATGATCCTTATCACTTTAAAAGGACAATGATGAAATGAAAGAAATTATTTACCTGTGAAAGGCGACTGTGCATTGAGCCTCCATCTTCTGGAAAAGAGATCATTATGGGCAGATGTGTAAGTATCCCACAATATAATAAATGACATAAATAAGGAAAGAAATAGTAATTGCTTCTACAACTCTCCTAGAAGAAGGGAATTTTGGATACAAACATCTGAGGTAATATAATTAAAACAAAAATTTCACACAGCAGACTGAAATGCATAGTCATGGGATATTCTAGCTGTCAAAAGAATAAATGAGATGAAAACCAACTAGAAAACCACATTTAAAAAAAAAAATTAAACTCTGCAAGGGTTATTAACCACGAAGCTGTGACCCTGCTCAGGAAGTCCCAAAGCACGGAAGCCGCCAGCAGCAAGAGGTGACGCCAACAGAGGGTTGACTGCCTGTGGTTTGTATCTTTTCCCTCACCAAACTGCTGTAGGAAAGAGGATATCTGAGTAGGTGCAAGTCTGATTGTTGTCCTTTTTGTGTGACATTAGGAGCTGCAAGATGTGAATGTAAACATACTTCAGCCCTGTAGGTAAGAAAACAGGTGGCACTCACCAGGCACCTGACAGCTTCTGGGGAAGACACAAACAGACATGCCCAGGGAATTACCCTTCAGTTCCCCAGCATTCATGTTCTGGAAGAAGACGTTGCAACTCACCTGTGCTCAGGCTTGGTTGGGCTAATTGGCAGGAAACTAATTGAAGCACCACCATAATTTGTAGTCTCCAACGAAATATTGCACCACTGTGGCAATTTTTTTGTTTGTTTGTTTGGGTTTAATTGTTTTAAAATTCCTTGCATATAGTTTTTTTTTAAAAAAAGCTGTTCCTAATTAGCTGTGTTTAAAGCTATTTTAAATGCATTTATACACTGCATTTCAGTTTGCTGGGCCACACTGCCCACTCTTGCTCTCCAAGTGGCAAGGACAGGGTTTAGCCCTCAATTAGCCTTCCCATATGGTTTTCTGGGGTCGCAAAAGAATTTACTGTGCCAAGGAAAATTTCTAAGAGGTGTTTAAGCACCTCTTAGCATCCAAAAGGTCCAGTAAATGTAGCTCATAACAATGAAGTTATAGGCTCTGGCTGAGCCACGCACCATGTCACGATGGGAGGCAGCCAAGCTGTGTTGGGCTCCCACAGTGGTTCCAGCCATGCTTGTGCTCAGCCCTTCTGGCCAGCACTGGGCCACAGCTGAGGACACCCTGAATTAGCAAGGAGGTTGGTTAGCCTGCACCCGTGTTTCCCCATTGACTGATTTTAAGTCACACCTTTTACTCCAAGGGTGCAGCTTCACACCCAAGAGCTGTGAGAAAGGCATGAGATGTGCATGTCTGGATTGAGAAAAGCTTTATCTTTTCTGCCATAAATATCTCTGCCCATCTCTCTATGTGTGGAGAAAACATCAGTCTGAGGCAGACAGAAATATTCAGACCAAAGAAGATACATCAGGAGGTTTTTGTGAAACAAATGTAGCCAAGAGAACAAAGGGACCTTTTTCTCCCCTGATTTCCTTTCTGCACTGAATCTTGTGCACCTCTTTGCAAGAATTCAACACAACAGGAGGTCCCAGCAAAGGGGAAGTTCAGCCTGAGGTATGTGCAATTTGCTCTCTCAAGGACTGTACATGTGAAGCAAATCTTAGATTTTTTTTTTAATAAGAATTTAATGCACTTCATCAACATGATCTTCCCTTCCACACCTTATCAGTAAATCTGGCTGGTGTCAAACAGCTTTCTAAATATGATAAGTAGGGGAAATTTGTCACCTGGGTTCTTTTTGTAAGGAGAGAAAATACAGTGGGTAGTGATGGGCATATAAACCTCATTTTCATCACTGGCACATATTCTGGTTTTCTTCAGACTTAAAAAAGGTGCTTTTCTTTGAGCAGATACTGTCTAGTCTCCAGCATGTAACCAACCTCTTTCAGGGATACCTAAGAAAGAAAGAAAAAGGAAAAAGAAAAAGGAAAAGAAATCTGCTACTAATTCACTCCAAGGTTGTTATCCAGAACAAGCAAGCAAACAAACTAATTTCCTAAAAAACTCAGCTGGGCAAAGTCTGTTCAGTGGCTGGAATTACACATGTGTGTTTAGATTATAAAGTTGGTGAACTTCATCAGAGGCTCCTTCACCTATAGATTTAGTTCGTAAGTGATTGTCCTAAAATAACTGGAACTGTAGATTTCAAGTCCCTCTATGCCTCATACCTCTCCACTTTCTCTTGCCTCTCCCAACTCCTCTCCACTGCCTGTATTTTACAGTTGTTGCTCATTTTAAGTCTGAAGTTGTATTACATGCTTGGCACTGCCCCTGATTTTCCAAAACCTATTCGGAATTACATTAACATGCTGTCCCCTCCAAACATCCTTAATTGTGTTGCCACACACATTCTCCCAGCCCTTGCCTCTGTGGCAGCTGTGGCACAGGCAAACACCCTGGTCCTCTCCACTCCAGTCATACCCTAAAGAAACTTCTTTGTTCTACAGAAGGATGCAGGCAAGTGACCACAGCCATCTCCCTGCCCTCAGAGGAAGCAAATCAAGGTGTCTGTATTCCAGTCACAATTGTGATTTCTGGTCTTTCTCACACAGTCCCAGTCACTGGCATAGCAGAGAACCAAAAAAGTCTCAGATGATGCAGACTGCACTGCTTTCTAATGGGGTATGAGCTGAGTTCCTGCTTGCTCCATTCGTCCCCAGGTGTGGCCAATGGCAGCTGGGTTACAGCCGAATAGTCCTGGCCTTTTCCTCTTCCCAAAGCTCCTTCTGTCAATCCTCAGTGCAAGAGCTCTAGGAGGATTTCCCATTAGGGATAAATCTGACATTTCTGCCCCATGAATGGCCTGGTTGGAATCTCTTGGCTTGTTTTGGTGGAGCCACTGCACAGCTCCTCGGGGCAGAGCACACACTGCTGGGGGAGCACTTTGCTCCCCTCAGCCTGAAGGAAGACAAGTGACACAGTGCAGTGGGTTTGCAGCACAGCAAAAACCATCCCAACCAGAGAATGCTGGGTATGAAAATGATCTTCCTGATTTCTCCTTTCAGCACATTTTGTTGCCTAGCGAGAAGGAGGCCGAGATGGAATGAGCAGACGGGTCTGCAGGATCAGTGCTGGCAAACGTGGAAAATTTTACAGCTCCTGGCTCCAGCCCCAGCTTGTCCCCACTTTCCACGAATGCCTAATTGAGACTGTCTGGCTTTTTCCGCAGAGGTGGGAGCCAGTTTCCAGGCAGGGCATATGGGTGTATTCTGTAAATCTTTGCCTTGTAAAGTTTTAGCACCCAAAAAAGCCTCCTCTCTCCAGGATGATTCAGTTGGCTGGTGAGGGAGTGGCTGCCAGGCAGGGGTGAGGGTTGTTGCTCTTGACAGGAAAAATCAAAGGGTAGAAGAGGGGAAACAGCAGCTCTCTTGTAAAGAAATGATGCCACAACAATCATCTCATTTTGTATGGGGCATGGACCCCATTCAAGGCCCATTCACTACACTGAAGTCCCTACAAGACAGAGGACATAGCTACAGCTGCAGCACAGGTGCATTGAGCAGCAGTGTGAGGGTGTAGCCATTGTGGCTGTTCATCACTTGATGACACCTATGGTGCTTCTGGTGTGATCTATGAGCAGGGCACCCTCTGCTGTCCCATCCCCCAGATTAGCATGTGCCAGAGACCACCTGCAGCAGACCTGGACTCACCTGGCCCTGCACCTTCACCCCAGGCTCAGGACCACAGCAGCTCTTGTAGCCACGGTGCTAAGCTGTGGGTTCAGAGGGGCGAGTCCCAAAAGAAGAGGCGTGTCTGAGTATCCCTGGGCATGGCAGCATCCCCCACACCAGAACCAGCCCGAGCTGCTGTTTCCATATGCAGAGCAAGAGAGAGCCAAGCAATGCCATGGCTTGGCATCCAGAGCAGGATGGGGCTGTCCATTCCACGAGCTTTGCCCCTCACTGGCGTCCTGTAGGTGCCTGAGTCAATATTAACTCACACTCAGCCCAGACAGGGAGCAATCAGAGAAGGCCCAGCTAGGAAGCTGTCAGGACTCCCCAGCATGCCATGTTCACACTATTCCTTTCTCAGTGGGACAGATCCTGCACCTGCCAAACATAACGTGGACGATGGAGTGGCCTGGCCTATCATGGCTGTTGGGGGTTTATATTAATCACATGGAAATCATTTTGGACAATTAAGCATACAGATGAAAAGCCAAATGGCTGCACATGTTCTGTGGGGCATGACCTAAAAGCAGTCCCAGTCATTGAAATGATGTAGTGTGAAAGCTGGATTAAACAGGTCAAGTAAATTTGGAGCAGCTAAAATAAACTGAACTCTCTTCCAAAACATATGTTGTGCTTGCCATATAATATTTCTGTACTGTGGTAGCATGTCCCACACATGCCAAAATTGTGATGCGCTTGTTCCAGGGTCACAGTGCCAGAGGGAGAGGGGAGGATGGTTACTTTGGAAAAAAGCTGGTCAGAAAGTAGCTCTGTCAAAATCATAAGCTCTCCTGAATGAACTGCCTGATAAGGCTTTGCACATCTTCCTTGCAGCCTACCTGCCCAAATAGCCCGAGCCCAAGGAAGGGATTCAGTCTCACACTGAGCAATCAAACATGAATGAATGTTCTGGCCTTTTGGTTCCCTCTATAAACATTTTCCAGCCTGTGGTAAGCTGTTTTGAAAGCCCCCAGCAGCTTGGCTGGGAGCAGGAGACATTTTACAACATCTGGGAATGATGCCTGAAACGCTTCCCTGCATACACCTGTATTGAATTCCATTTACAGTTGGTTTGCTGTGGAAAACCAGCCTGCACTACCTACCCAGGACCAGGGCTGGGAAGGCATCATCAGTGGCCAGGATGGCCAACTCCTCCTAGCAGGGTTGGCAGGGACCTCAGGGGTGGCTGACAGTGTGAACTGCTCGTCATTCCCCTGTGCTGACCTTGCTTTGAACATTCACCAGTAACACACAGAGGGTAAAATACTTTATTGGAGTGAGGTGGCCGTGTAGGAAAAATAAATAAAACAGTACTCAACCACTCAGATTAACAAAGCTGGGCATTAATCATTCTGGGAACACAGGGAACCCAAAGTGAGTTACAAAAGGGTTTGGATCAGCTGCACCCTTTTTCCATCACATGGTTCTCCACATCAACCCTTGTCTGGGTCAATGCTACTCACTCTTCCACACTGCTCTTATTTTTTTCCTACTATTTAATTGCCATATGCTTTGTATTTTCTTTCTATTTACTTTGTCTTGGTCATCCCAATCCTTTGTTACACCAGATAATCAAGAGTTGACAGCAATAAGCCATTAGATAGTAAAACACAGCACTTGAAAGATAGGAAATGTTAAGGGTTGACTCCTCAAATTCTTCCTTGTTTGGAATCCTGCGACATGTAAAGGTTTGTATCCATCTTGAACTCATCACTGGAAGAGTGCTTTTAGTCTGTACGTGTGGTTCTAGTAATGGTTTTTTTTGAATGGCTGTATTTTAGTTTTGTTACTAATTGCCAAAGCCCTGCTTCATTTGTGGGGCCCTGATGGAGAGTGCACATGGTGTGAAGTTCCCAGAGCTAGAGAAGGTGGGAAGGGCATGCTGCCCCAGAGACAGCTGGACAACACACTCCTTTTTCTTATTTCTCCAAGAGAATTTCCAAATGTACCAAAGTTCATGAGTTTTCAAGTAACATTCTATAAATGAAACCTATAAATCCATGGAAAACCTTATGAAGGAAGAGAAAACTACTCAGAGAAGGTAAAAAAGCTGACTAGAAACTTGGGGATTCCCAACTAGCCACAGGTGACCTAAGTGCTGGCCACACTGAGTGGCTGGTTGTGTGAAAAATTCCTGGGTAGCCAAGATGCCTGCTTGGAGGCAGAGACAAGGGAAAAGAGAAAGTCAAAAGATGAAGAAGTTCTGAATCCCAAATATGTGTGAATGTTGCTGGAGTTCAGAAATAGACCCTGAAAATAGGAGAAGAAATCGACTGCTGATATTCAAATCTTTGTTTTGGTGTTTTATTTTCTATACTTCTCTTTTTCCATACCTCTCTTTTTCTGTATCTATTTTCTGTCAAATCTTGATCTGAAGACTTAATAAATAACCATTTGCTTTGGTTCTGTGCCAGCCCCACTAACCTGACAGAACAATATGGAGAGAAGCACAACCTGCAGGCAGCCTGGTGCCCACAGGGGCATTTGGGCAGTGCATGGGAAGATGCCCTTACCCTCTGTAGAATCCCAGACCAGGTTTTTTGTCAGCCTTTGGAGAAGTGCTCCTTGAGTCCTTGGACACAGGCCTCCCAGCCAGAAGGAAGGGTGACAGTAAAGCACAACAGATAAAAATCCAGAGCCTTTGGGGTTTGTCCTACATTTATGTACTGATCAGAAAATAACTGGGGGGCTGGCTGCAGCATAACAACCTGCTTCCCTTCTAAAATTCCACATGTATTTGAAATTGTTCCTTAAAACTTGATGAGATGGTCAGCTTCAATGCAGCTGAAACCTCAGCACATCGAGCTTGTTGGCTAGCAACTGTTTTATCCAGATGAAGGGCACATACAGCCCCTATTTTTGTCCTGCAGACCAGTCCTACACTGGGAAGGAAGTTGTACAGATTTCACTGACTCCAGGTGAGCCCAGCCAGGTGACTGCTCCTTAGGGATGCTGTCATGCACCCAGGAGAGATAGAAAGGACAAATGTTGACAATTCCTGAGAAACTCTACCTGCTGCCTCCAAAGCCAGCCCAGGGATTCACCTGCTGGCTGAGGCAAAACTCACTGTCACACACCCAGCACGATTCTCACAAGTCCCCAGGACTGTGTCAGCAGCTTATGCTGGTGCTGGGGGGCTGCAGGGCTCCCTGGACAGCTGCATTTCCAGCCTTTCCATCCCCCCCTGGTATCATGAGACATCCTGCACCACCAACTGCAGCCATTATTTGCTGCTGCACTGGCGGTGAGCCTCTTGGGGGGGATTTGTGTGTTCACTGAGGCCTATTTTATATATGTCCAGAAGGATCTTTGGTAAAATCAAACATCTGAACTATGTCAGTACTGCATGGTTATTTTTGAAGGCTGTCTCTGTGCTGTCTGTCATGTTTCTCCAGAAGACTTTTGCCAGATGGCTATACATGGCTGTGGTGTTACTGAGAGCTAAATGAAGACCTCGTGCAGAAGCCCCTTAAAAAAGTTTATGCATTTAGTTTGCCAGAAAAACTGTGATTTTCAAGCTGAACCAAAGTTTTAAAGATTAATCTGGACTTTTCTCAACATATTAGAGCTTAGAGTTCTTTTTTTCTGAAAAACAAACAGGGGCTGGTGGTTGAGTACTGCAACTACTCTGACAGACTGCCTGGCTTACACCAGGATAACATCCATCATTTTGGTAGGGCTGACAGGACCTGAGGGGTAACACTGCAGCGTGAGGTCCAGCCAGGGCTGAGCACGCCAGTTTCTCCATCCCATCAGCTCTCTGCTGGCCAAGGGAAGAGGTCCAGTAAGGAACTCAGGGTACATGTTCAAGCTCTCCTGCACTGTAGAAAGGAGAAGAGGGAAATCTGTATGCTGCAGATTGGCAGAGCACTGGGATTTACCTCTAATGGCTGCCTTGTATCTGGTCACCTTCACAGTGAGGCAGCAACAAGGGTGGCTGGAAGCACAGCACCCCTGGCAGCAGGTGAGTGTTCCCCAGCACCCTTGCAGGGGGACTGCTGGCTCCCTGCAGCCCAGGACCCCACGCAACAAGGGGTCAGGTCCCCAGGGTGGTCCCTCTTTGCCGGCACTGAGGTGACATTGGCAAAGGGGGGACGCTGCTCTGGGCACCTGGCCAAGGCAAAATCCTCTCCAATTCTGCTTTTGCTTGGCTCTTCCTCTGGTGGATGATTTCCTCTCCCTGTGAGACTTATGGTAAGAATAAGGAGTGCTCTGTGGTTGAGTACCTACAGCTCTGACAAAGACCAGATTGCCACCACAGTTATTTCCTCTTGTATGTAAAAAGGGAAACTGTGGTATCGTGCACACCTCTGGGCAGAAATAGCTGACAAATACCAACTTCTTCATGGCTAAAAGTGCTGCTAATGGCATCTTGACACCTCTTTGACATGTTAAACTACTAATTTCAAATACTACCCTCTGATGTGAAACATATTTTTAGCTGGAGGAATTGGGGTGTTTTGGGAAGATTTGCCTTCATAAATAACCCCCTGGCATAGAACATGACTTCAGTTTTACAGCTGTCACCCAATCCCTGAGCTCAAGGACAAGATCAAACCACGACCCTGCTCACTGGTCGGCTACTTGGGCAACAAAAACACACACAAATTAACATCTCTGGACATTTCCAGGAGCAATGGAAACTAATAATTCTTTTGGACAGGATGGATTTCCTGCTGAATTTAATAACAACAGTTGGAGACAACTGTCTGGATACTTGCTGCTTTGAGATAAAAAGCCAGTTAAAAACTGTAGTGATTTTCCTTGCAGAAAATTGGTGTGTGACAGCCAGACATGTAGTTTCTTCTTTCTAGTCATCAGTGTGTATATTTACAGAACCCCCACCAGAAAAATGCTTAAGATGAGGAATAAAGCTCAAGACAGCCCACTATCAGCAAACTTGCTTTTTACTAGGTTTTCAAAGCTATACCAAATTTCAGGGCTCTGGGTAAAGGCTTTCACAAGGTCTGCGTTTGGCACCCATTTCCCTTTGAATTCAGATGAAGCTGGGAGACTAACTCCCTTCAGGACCTTTCAAACTGCCAGTTTTTGTCTGCAGTGGTGTAATAAAAACACAAGTGGAGAGAAAGAGAGAGACAGAGAGGGAGAAACTCCTCCAAGAACAGACTGAAAACAAGAGTACAAAGAAATGATAAGGAGTGCTGGGAAGCCAAGATTCACATCAGGAAAGGGGGTTTAAATGCAGTCAGAGGCCAAAATGGAGCATTAAAGCATTCATTGTGACAGCTCATATGCTGCAATGCCTTTATATTTCAGCCAGTGACTCTTATATTTTATAGCGTAATAACTCTACCAGCACATCTTCAAAGCACTTATCCTCATTTCCTATATTAATTTGCACACCTCAGATTCCAGGTGTGGTTTTTTGTGCTTTCATACAGTAAATTAAGTACCTGGTAATTTTTTCCCACATTCCACCTATATGATGTCACTCTCAGATATTTCCTTCCCTCCCTCCCATTTTATTTTCCTTGAAGCTAAAGAGTGTCTTTGAGACATTTTCATTTACTCCAAATAATTTCTGTTGCTCTTTTCTGTCACTTGCCTAATTTTTCAACAACTTTTGAAAGCAGTCCCTGAAACACAAAGAACATATCTTTTGTTGTCTCTCCTGTTTAAACTTCCCCTCTTTCTGCCTCCTATTCCTAGCAATGCAGTGACCCTTTTGCCACAGCTCCATAATGGCAGGTCGTGCTGGGTTTTGACTCCACAGCAGCCCTGAACTCCTTCGGATGAGCAGATTTTAGGATGTTATGATCACTCCCTATGTGCTGCTTCCATGCTTGCAGAGGTACAGCTTTGCAGCTGGCTGTATAAAAAACATCCAGTCACTCTTCTGATTGTCCCGGATCTTCCTGCCGTCATCATTAGCTGTCATATTTACCTGTCATACCAGCATTACGTCATCATTCTGTCCATATGTTTCATCAATAGTGATTTTATGTTGGTATTGATGAAAAGAACTGATGGGGAATTGGTTAAGATGTCGTAATCCTTGTAAAATGCCTCTGACTACACAACCCGTGTAGGTCCCAGCAGTCCCGGGGCAGGGATGCATCAGCCTGTGTGTACCTCAGCATTGCCCAGGCCCTGAGGGGCCCAGGGTGGAGATCATTTCCCTGGGACACAGCTACATTTTGGGTGGGTGTGAGGGGCAGACAAGCCCATCATCCCCTGGATGTGTGACAAGTATGAGTTCATTAGGAGAGACTGCAGTTACAGCCCAGCCTTCCCTCTCCGCTGAGACAAAGTCCAGCAGCACGATGTGCTCTGAGACAAATGAACTGGCTTCCCCTAGGAAAGCTTCTAAAGACTAATGGTGTTTGAGGGAAAGCATGGCTTGAAGGAATTAAACTTGATTCCAATCTGACCACAATCCAAAGTGAAAATTAATTCCATTTTAAATACTAGATTTCTTACTATTTCTTTTTAGTTACTGAAGCAGACTCTTGAGTTGGATCGTCATCTCTTTTACTAGGCACTCACCCACTAGAATCAGAGTTCTTTTACAGCTCTTTTTTATTTGACAAGGATTACTTTACTTCCCCACTGAACTATCCTGGGCTGCTCCTCTGCTGGAGCAGACTATAGGGAAGGAGAAAAATAAGAAATACCTACCACAGGATGGCAGGGACCCCCAATAACAGACCAGCACATTTTGCTCAAAAGCTAAGACTTTTGCCAGGTCATTTACAGGCACCTTTGTCAAATTACAAACCCTTCAGGAAAACTTTGGGTCCATGAATGCTCTTTGGTCTTTGGTACAAAAGGATGTCACAAAATGAGGTCAAGAGAAAATATTGGTATTGCAAACCAAGGTTTATAGGTGCCATTTCAATCACTCCAAACCCTTCACTTTGCTTTACAAAACTCATGCAGTAATTCAGTCATATCTGTCAGTGTCTGCTTTTAGTTGAAGGCACTCATTGACCAGTAGAGATTTCTATCCCACTCGTTTAGCACTAGAGAATCCTTTCTCTCCCCATTAATTTTTCAGCAAAGATTGCTATCTCTCCTCCAAACACCCCTGCATCAGCCTGGAGACAAAGCCAGCAGCAGGGTATCTGCAGGAAGAGTTGGCCAATCCCTGCTCACCCAGGGGCTGTGTCCTTGAAGCCTGATACTTATCCCAGTGTCTTACCATGGGAAAAAATGACAATGTACAACACTGTGGAGCTGCATTACCTCCTCTGAACAAACCCTCCACAGGAGCTGTAAACATTAAAATCAGCCATCATTATGTGCAGTCCTAGATGACCTAATGGTGAGGGTATGAGCTGTGCCCAGGTGCAGTAAAGGCTGTCACAGCCCTGCTCTCAGGTCTTGGTAGAGGTGCCACCAAGAGCAGGACCCAGGAGACAACAATCCAATGGCCCAAATGTCCCCTGATCCAGCAGCTCATGAGCAAAGCCCAGCAGCCATCAGTGCAATGCTACCCTTAGAAGGGAGCCCAGAAGCACAGGCAGCTCCTGGTTTGGACACGTTGCAGTCTGGAGTTTGGCTAACTTCTGGCAGCTCCAGCAGGAACACAAAGCACAAGAAACAGCTCCCCAAAATGCCAAGTCAGCACTTTTCTTATCAGAGGAGACTGAAAAACAGGGCTCTGAAATACACTGGGAGAGTTTCCCACTAAATATCAACTACTAGGCCTTTATTTATAACTTACAAAAGTAATCACATTTCAAATCTGTCCAAGGGAAAGAGGGGCTGCTTTGTGTTTTTTAGTCTATGAATTTTGTTAGCAGAAAAACTGTTATATTAAGCTTGAATACTGATTTTTAAAACCAAAGCCAATAAAAATGATCCAGAGGACAACATTCCTCAATAGAGACCATAAGCTACAAGGACAGGAGAAGGACAATATGGAAAAAAAGTGTTAGGAAATTATGACCTTTTACTGCCAGTCAGTCTTGCAAACAGGACAAACCACATCAGTAGACCTAAAATAAATACATATATACTTTCAAAGTCAATATTGATCATATATGCTTGGGAAGAGTTTCAGGTGGCATTGAGTTTTAATCCTGAGACACTGCTAACCACACTGGGCATTTTGCCTTTAACAGTTGTGGGTAAGGAGTTACCCCATGAACCTAATGGCTTTGTATGTCCAGGTGTGAGGATCTTTGTTCAGGGAGGAATTGAAGGGAGGAGAAATGAGAAGCTCTTCGGTGTTGTATTGGGCTTGGGGTTTTTTTAAGCATTAGAGACCAGTTTTCAAAAGGTGCAGGGTTTGGATGCAGCCATTCAGACATAGTTGGGTAGAGGTTTAGTCTAGGTCCATTTCCAGTTTTAATAAACCAGTGGCCATAATAAAGGACAAGGAACTTTAAAGTGTGCTGGGCTAGAATATAATATTTTATAGTTCTTTCTGCAAGGCAGAAAGTTGATATCTCACTAATGCATACTAGAGGTTGTTGAGAGGGTTTCCTAAAATAAAGGATCTAGTTATTTTTTTGTTTTTATTCATTCTGCTCTATAGTCTGTGGTTTTGTTTTTCCAGTTTTCCATTGCTCTTTGCCAGGGAGTACATAATACATGTAAAATGCTCTCTGTCCTCTTTTATGCCAGTGGTCTATTGGTATCAATGAAACCACCTCAGCACTGGGACTCTAAAACTGGGATGCCCCAGCTGCAAGACTGATGAAAAAAAGTTAAGAAATAACTGCTTATAAATTAAATGTTTCACCAGGAGGAGAGAGCCTTGTCCTAATAAGTTACACTGGATTGGAATTAGATACAAATTTCACTGATTATTGCAGGTCTGTATCAGCTTAAGGATCACATCACATGGCCATAAGTCAGAAAATCAAAGAATCAGAATGTTTTGGGTTGGAAGGGACTTAAAGACCATCAAGTTCCAAACCCCTGGCCAAGGGCAGGGACACCTTCCATTGACCAGGTTGCTCAGGGCCCCATCCAGCTTTGCCTTGAACATCTTCAAGGATGAGACATCCACAGCTTCTCAGGACAGCCTGGTCCAGTGTCTCACCACACTCACAGTGACATTTCAAGTAATTTTTCCTGGTGTTTTCCCCCCTTTGGGACCGCTGCCATTTCCCAGCACATCCCACTTCCATGACTAGACAGGAGGGAATGAGGTAGAGATGCCTGTAGAGGGGACAGAATCCACCTCAGCACTCTGACCAGCAGGAAACTGGCTCACCAGGTGAATGATGTCAAATACAGACAAGACCAGAATTGGTTTATCATCCAAATCATATTTCTGCCAAGTTTTCAGAGAACAACTGAAGAATACATGTTGAAGCTGTGACTTTGACACGGGAATACTGACATAATAAAATAGGGGAAAATTCAGGATAATGAATTACATCAGTGGAACAGGAACAATTTGGGGTTTTGTTAAGCCCAGGACCTTAGTCAGCAATGACACACTTGGGCAATATTATTTTAACCCTTTGACTCCTTGATACAGAATTTAGCCTGCTCTTTGAGGGGCCCTGCTCTCAAAGAACAACAGGGTACAAACCTATGTTATCTGCAGGCTCCAAGTAGCCACTGAAAAACTGTCAGCTTCATTCCTGAGGAAGCAGGCTAATGCATCACTGCTCTCATTTCTTAATTTTTGTGGCTCCTGAAGTATATTTAGGTTTGGCTTACCTCTTTTTTTTCCTTAAATAACGTGTCAGCTCTTCTCCTATGAATATAAAATATTTTCTTCTATATTCTAATGTACTGTGTCCGTACTGAACCCTCAGTTTCCAAGTTTGTTTCACTGACCCACCTGGCACTCTGGTGTATGTTACTGCAGCTTCACTTCTCTTCAATCTGACACCCTTGCTCTTTCAGTTGTGTTTTGAGTTTACAAAGCAATGGGACAGAAAGTGGAAGGAAAATGTTATTTTGCCCTCACAATGCAGGATGCTGCTGATGCACCTCAGGTGTTACACTGGCAGCCAAGGACATTCCCTCGTGCTGCTGGTGGGTGGAGGAGCCCTCCACCACCCCACTCCTCAGACACCCTCTGAAACAGCTTTGGAAGATGACATAAACTTAATTAACTGAGGCAAGTGATTAAATAGGAGTAAAAATATCATCAACATTTGGGAAATGCTGCTGTGTGGCCCACTGGCAAAAGTAACCAGCCCCTGCCTTGCTCTGCCTCCTCTACCTTTGTCAGGAGTCAGATCATAAGAGCAGAGAGAAGGATTAGCTGCAAACTGCAAAAGTCACATTTCTGAGCATGGCCAAGAAGGGGGCTGTACAAATAGGGGCTGGCCACAGCTTTGGGTTTGCATTCAGCAGGACCCCACAGGAAGGGCATGTCAGCCATCTGTCAGGGTACAGCTTGGCCATCCTCTCTTGTGAATTGTGTGCTGAACCAGATGCAGTTCTATAACTGCTTAAGGCGATCTGGGCCAGGATGGTTTCTGGAAAATTATTTCATATTATTGTGAAGAGGAAAAAATTTCCTTTTATTTTGTCATGAAGGGAATGGTGCTGAAAAGGTGGAGAAGTACAAGATGTAATTCTCTTGCCCACTGTTCCATACCAGTGTCTATGCTTTTTGTAACTAACCATCATACAACCCTCCAGTTCACCCCAACAATGAAATAACTAAAAGAAACATCAAGCTTTCCTTTTTTTGTGTGCTCCTTCTTCTGTGCACATGAATACTATTTTCCAAAATCCAGGGGCATTAAACCACTTTTCCAATTAATTTCAGAACAACAGCTAAAGAAACAGAATGAATAAAAGCACTAGAAAAATGAACTGCTCTGCCTTGACCCAACATGACATAGTGAGTCCCAACAAGTAGTTTGTAACAGCAGCCACCCCAGAGACAGTCAGTCCACTGGTGATCTCCCATTTGGTGTCTCATGCTTCAAGTCTTCAAGCTCTGTGTGATCCTGCTCACCCTGCAGTGAAAGGAAAGCATTTAACTCTCTGAGTGGATGTTTTTTTCCTCCATAGATTAAATCCTTGCACCTTTTTTAGCTTCAGTGATTTGGGATTGATGCTTTCAGACAGACAAACCACTCTCACACAGAAGGGAGCATGCCTGCAACCCAAAGGGATGTGGGAGCAGAGCTCAGAGCCAGGGCAGCTGTGTCCACTTCTGCCTCCCAAAAATGTGTCAGTGACAAGAGCCTCAGAGCTGCAACCATGGCAGGAGGCTCCCTGCAGAGGCTGAGGGCAGACCCCCTGAGCCCCACGGGGGGCACAGCTACTGCAAGAGGGGCACAAACTGGTAATGGTCAGCAAACATCGTGCACGTCAAGAGTTCAGTTTCTCAGCAACATGTGCATTTCTCTGGTAGGTTGACTGGAAAGAAGATGGTATTAAGATGTGATTTTAGGCTGGTGATTCACAGGCAGGCAAAGGAGTGGTATGCTCTTATCTAGGGGAGTTACCTCAGTACAGGGCAAGTCCAGATATTTGTGGACTTGCCATAGTCTGATATGGATATCAGAGGGAGTGCATCTGCAGGCATCCCAATGGCCAGGTAAGGAAAGCACAAGAAGCAGCACATATGTTCACCATTCCCTGTGACAGCCAGCAGCAGTGACAGCATTGCCACCATAACATCCCCCTGAGCACTGCCTGGCCCCACAGCCAGCCGACAGCTGGGGAAGGACAGGCAGCAATGGCCACAACCTGCATCTCACATCACCCCCTGGGGAGCAAGACCTGCAGGGCTGACAGGGCTGACAGGGCTGACAGCCTGCAGCTCTGGATCCACCCCGCCCTCGGAACCTCTCGGCTGCTGGTGCCGAGGCTGGCTGTGAGTGCACGGCTGCTCCGGAGGTGGTGGAGGACAGTGAGGCTTTCAGAGAGCAGATGTGAGCACACTTCCTCCTCACAAGGCACGACAAAACTCTGCCTGCAACCCACTGACCCCAGGGAGCTACAGTCACGACCACATGTTCCAGCAGTGAACTAAAGTGCAGCTTTCTCGAGGTTTCTGCTGCAGGGTGGAGGCAGTAGGTATCTCAGGGGGACCGATCTGTGTGGCCTCACGGCAGGAGTCAAGGCAGAGTTCTCTCCCTTGCAGCTCCCTTGCTCTCTCGCTTGACATCACCGGCTGTACACAGAGGAGAGAGGGCGGTGGCAAGCAGGGAGCTAGGAGGGAGGCATCCAAGCCAAGGAATATTTTTTCAGGCGGCTTCCAAGCAGGAACTGCTTGACCTGCAGTACGCACGCTGTGCCCTGCAAAATTTGCCCCAGCTCTCAATGCGAGGCGCCTCCACAGAACCAAGAGTAATCTCAAAGACCTCTCTTGTCAGCCCCCAGTAACCAAAGCTGCCGACACCCACCCGGGCAGCAATCGGCATTGTTTCCCCACTGCTCAGGGCCAGCCCGTTGTTTGCGTCCAGCAGTGAGTCAGGGGGCCCAGGGTTAGTGGGTTAACAGCTCTGTAACGTCATGGCCAGCTCGGGGTGGGGACCCGGGCTGCAGCCAGTGGTTGGGTGTAGCTCTGTGCTGGCTCGAGCTGCGACCCTTCCACCCTGTCCAGCCAGCCCTCCTTGGTGCCGCTGCACACTCATCCCATGAGCTGTGCAGTCCTCTACCAAGCAAGAATCAAACCAAAGAATGCAAAACTTGAGCTTCTGCAGTTTAGGCAAGGAAATGTTCTGTAAAAAAAAAATGCAGAAAAGCGTTTATAGGATCCTGGCAACATCAGCAAAGCATGTGAGAGGCTGCAAGGCTGAGACTGTGTGCTGGCATCCCCCAGTTTTTAAATGTACAGAATCACGCAGCTTTCTCAAAGGACACTTCGCACTTTATTTGGCCTTGGCAACCATTAAGTTAATAGCAACGCTGCTTCCAAAAAAATAAAATTCTAACCAAACACTGACTTTTGGCAGGGAAGAGAAACCCTAAGATACTGCAGCATTTGGAGCATGCACTGTTTAGCACTAATGCAAAATTTATTGCTCTGGCAAAACCTAAACATTAGCAGCTGCTGCCTCCTCCTCCTCGCACTCCTCTGCATCTCCAAGGATCTCGTGTCAGCTGTGCCAGTGGTGGGGTCGGAGCAGCGAGTCCCCCCAGGGCCGTGGGGCCGCGGCCAGGGCTCCTCCTCGGGCCGGTGCCGGCGGGGCAGCTGCCGCACATCACTGACAGATCGCCTTGGGCTGGCCGCTCTCAGAGACACCAGCGACACGAAAGCCTCTCGGGAGGAAAGGGCAACCAGCTGGGGATGAGGTAGGAGTGGAGGGGGAGAGCGTGAGCAGGAAAACCACAAGACTCTTGTGCCTGCTAAAAATGATTCCCACCTAGTAATTTTAGCAGCTGTTGTGCTCTTCTGCCTACCTTCCTGGATGAATTTTAAGTAGGAGGTGAGTGAAAAAGAAAACGGTGACAAAATCTCCCCCTACCCCCCGCCCCCCCAACCTCTGTATCTGCACATTTTTAACTTCCCCTTGCTCTCAACTTAAAGACAGCCAGTTATTTTCCCTAGTTAAGTGTATTTTGTCCTGGCTGGTTAAAAGCAATGAAAATTCACACCAATGTTTCTCAAGGGCGGTTAAAAATAGTGACCTGTCAGGGAAGGGTGGAGTGACACACCACCTCTGGTCCACCCCTGCACCCCTCAGACCTGCAGGGCCAGGATATGTAAAACGAAACGTGGCTTTCTAATAAATAAGAAACAAAGAGAGCCATGAAGCCATTGTTCCCTCCCATCAGGTGAAGGAGGGTTTCTCTCCAGCATGTGCCAGAGTGGGTGCCAGCAATGTCCTGCCTCTGTGTCCTGCTCCCCAAGGAGCAGCTGCACAGGGAGGTTCCTGTGCCTGTCCCCTCACCCCACACCTGCTCCCTCACAGGTGCAGAGGCTGTGCTTTGCAGGGATGGGGAGGACACCTGGAGAAGCCCTCTCGGAGCCCTGTGGTTAAGCAGGTGCTCTGCTGAAACACACACACCAAAGCACTCACAGCAAGGGCTGCTGGAAGGGAGCTGGCATTTACACACAACCTGAGCTTTAATCCCCAAATATATATATGAATAATGAACACAAGCTAACACCAAGCAAAATGCATGGAGTGCTACCAATCCAGAGGAAGAATTGCCCCCTCAGGGGAGGAGGTAGACTGGAGCAGCAGTTTTAGAGCCTGAAGTTCAGTTACCTGCTCATTCATATTGCTCTTTCCCAGGGCCTTTGGGGTCTGAATTCCTGAGAGATGATGAGGTGTGTGCTAAGTTATCTTCCATTCTTCTCAAACTCTATCAATCCCAACAATGGCTGAATTTTAGGGGTTTGTTCACTTAACTAGCTAATAAATAACAAACACTTAGGAGTCAGCATTATCCTCTGATATGATTGCACTGAACTCAAGCCACAACCACCAGAAATTTTATTTCCAGCTATGCTGCAGGGTATCTTCACCAGTGACAGAGGTACTGACAGCCTTCTGCAGCAAGGTCCCTCAAATCTTCCTCATTTAGACATGGCATCTGCAGTTGAACTAGTTTGTCCTCATTCAGACCCCCTGCAACAGCCCCAGCTCCCTCTCCTACCTCACAGTTACCTCTCTTCCTCTTCCACTATTTACAGCTCACAGTGAAGCTCCTCCTGCACAGCTCTTAAGTTACAGCCTTGCCAGTTCCTGACACCCTTGGCCTGAGCTCTGACAAAAGTGAAAAAAGCACAACTTTGCTCCCATTTGCCTCCCAAAGCAGTGAACCACCTGCCTCTCCAGGAGCAGCCTTTCTATCCTACAGCTCCCCCAAGCCTTCCTCTCCACCGTGTCAGGGCGCAAAGAGTGACCTGTGCTGGAGCTGGAGCTCCTTCTCTTGGAGTATTTGGGGAGAAGAAAAAACCACTGCTGATATCCACATGCCTCTGTGGGCCCTCACCAGCTGGCTGCTGGTGGAAAACCAGTTTTGTTCACAAGAAGCCAAGTGTGCTCAGTCCCCTCTCACGAGGATGGAGATTAAGAGTTGGGGAGTGAGGCAGGGGCTCAGCCAGCCTGAGACATGGCAGGGCACAGCCCTGATGTGGGCCCCCAGATCCTAGGCAGGGCAAGGGGAAGAAGTTACACGGGAGAGGAACTTCTGTCTTCCTGATGCTGGGGCTCTTTTCTCTCCCACATCTGGCAGCTCACCCACAGCTTAATGCAGGGTGTAGGCTGTGGGTGGCCCAGTGCCCCACGACAGATGTAGGGACCACATGGAGGCAAGAGAGCAAGGAAAAGGCATATCCAGAGCTGTACTGGAAAAATCAGAGCTGGTACAGGAGAAGGAATGTTCAGGCTCAGGATAAATGCTGCCAAGGTTCACTTTTCAGTTTAATAGTGCAACAAATTGATATGAGCTGTGAAGATCCAGGGCAAAAATTCACCTGTGACCAGCTGGTCCATACAATGTTTTTGAGAGTCAGACCCAATTAAGAAATCTGCAGTTCAAGATTTGAAAGTTTTTTCACCTGAAGGTCCATGGCTTTTTAGCCTGGTTCTTCTAAATTGAGTAGAATGTGCTTGTCCAACTACAATTTCTCAGCTAGCAGCAGGACATGCAGATTGGCCTTGAAATGTCACATAAAATGATTTGTACTCTCAGTAATTCACTTCTTTGAGGTTCTGATTGTTGATATATTATTACCAGTAGAGTATACATCATTACAAAAGAGAACAACACTTTGTACCTCAAATGTCTTGACTTCAAAGCATTTAAACTTTATAAACAAAGAGACATAGCCTTAGTCTAGCACCAAAGAAAGCAATTTATGTAAGCAGAAAGTCTGGAACAAATAATTAAAACATGAGACTAAACAAAAACATTTGTGAGTTTGTTGAAACAACTTTGAAATATAAACTCATTTTTTTCTGTGTATATTTACTTGCACTTTACCTAAGGGTGCGCTTTCTTACTTGTGTTGCATCTGGAAGCACATCAGTGGAAGCCACGTGAAGCTCTCAGCAGGCTCTTTTCCTGGAGTGCCCCAGCCTCATTCCAGAGGCATCTGGATGTGCCAACCTCTCTGCCAGTGTACAGACTTTCATTCTAAACATCCAGGTGAAAAAGGGCAGTAGCACACCTGCCATCCCTCAGCTTTGTTCAGAGCTCCATAGTAAGTACCTGTCTCTTCTGTGACCTATTAGAGTTATGCAGGATTTCTAAACACTAGTTCCCAAAAAACCAGTTCTGGACAATACAGTCAGCTTCAATATCCTCCATCACACCTCAGTAAGCCACTGCTCACAGCAATGTACACCTGCGGTTGGGCAAAGGCAGTTCTTTATTGTCTTCTCATCCCGCAGGAGCTGAAGCAGCCCCTCAGGGACAGCGGGTGCAGGACACATAGCGGCAACGCTGGGGGCCTCAGGAAGGCGGGAAGGGAGCTGAGGGCACCCCGGGCGGCACAGGGAGGAGGCCGCGGGCACCCGGCCTCAGCCCCGCGCCCGAACCGCGGCCCCTCAGGCCGGACCGGGCCGGGGCCGCCACTGCCGCGGGCGCCGGGCG